>LOJH01008388.1:15121-29664 GCA_001685095.1 Ellobius talpinus
ACACAATGGAGCTCTGTGATGACACAATGGAGTTCTGTGATGACACCATGGAGCTCTGTGATTGCACAATGGAGTACTGTGATGACACAGTGCAGCACTGTGATAATACAATGGAGCTCTGTGATGACACAATGGATTTCTGTGATGACACAATGAAGCAATGTGATGACAAAATGGGGCACTCTGATGACACAGTGGAGCTCTGTGATGACACATTGGAACTCTGTGATGACAGAATGGATCACTGTGATGACAAAATGGAACACTGTGATGATACAATGGAGCACTGTGTTGACAGAATGGATCACTGTGATGACACAATCGATCACTGTGATGACACAATGGAGCACTGTGATGAAACAATGCAGTATTGTGATGACACAATGGATCACTGTGATGACACAGTGGAGCACTGTGATGACATAATGGAGCTCTGTGATGACAAAATGGAGTTCTGTGATGACACAATGGGTCAGTGTGATGACACAGTGGAGCACTGTGATGACACAATGGCTCAGTGTGATGACACAATGGAGTTCTGTGATGACAAAATGCAGTATTGTGATGACACAATGGAGCACTGTGATGACACAATGGAGACCTTACAGAAAGCAGGCTGGCTTATCCCTCTGCAGAGAGGGATGTCGAGGCTCACATCACTTACAGTCACCCAGCAACAAGAACCAGACCAGAACAAGGCAGGACAACCCCAGTTCTACCTCCCCATTGGGTGGTCATCTGGGCTCCCTTGGTACGGCATGAAGTCCCGAGTAGTGACTTCACCTTTGCCCATCATACTGTAGCTTTCAGGCTACATCATCTCTATCTCAATTACTGATTGCTGTCTAGTAAGTACAGAGGAAGCTGTAGCCAAACGGCAAAGGAGTGGGCTGGGCTCTTTGAGTAAAGCCTTATTTGCAAAGACACCAAGCGGGCTGACTCTTAGTGGCAGACTACAACTTGCCTTTTCTTGGTCTAAAGATTACATTTTCTATCCCCCCCTCCCCCACCCAGATCTGGTCTGCGGCCCACAGAGCATCTGGTACATTGACATTTTGCTCCAAATGTCAGGACCATGATTGGTGATAGGGAGACAGAACCTCTCCCGTCAGATCCAGTGCCCATCTGTCCAGTGCCAGGACATGCTGGACTGTCTACGACTACTCGGATTATCCTCTCACTGTGAGGACCCTTCACAGCATGTAGCATGAAATCTGAAAAGTTATCCTGGCAACGAGAAAAGAATCTCGTGTGGACAAGGACTAGGCAGGCTGCATCGCTTGCTTCCCATCTTCCAGTTTCCATTTTGCCATCCTTCTGATAGTCCCTTGGAAATCTTCATTTTTCCATTTGTTTCCACGGCAAGCCTGAGAGCCCCTTCAAAGTACAGTCCATTCCTCACTCACTGCTATGTCTTTGGAGCCCCACACTAACTAGGCCTACTAAACAGTTCATGGTCAATAAAGGCTGTTGAAGAAATGAATGGATTAGTGGACTTAGCATGGATGATGCAGGTCCCAGAGGAGCCGACGTCTACCCTTTAGATTGAGGAGGAGACTGTGCAGAGCTGAACTGGGATAAAGGATGCTCACACCTGCCAGCTGAAAGCTGTATACTCCAAAGCTCCATGTTCCTTAGTGGGCAGCAGGGATTGAGGCTTCAGCACAATTTTGACGTGTGATGACCAGGAACCAACTGGCTAGATCCTGTTTTGTCCCTCATTGCTCTTCATTAAAGGTCTTTACAAGGAACACAACCAGAATAGAAGTTGAAACCTGCTATGGCCTGCACTCTGTCATCCCACCCCAAAATATGCTATAGTTGTAGCTGCCTGTGTCTCATATGGTGACCATTTTTATAGACCAGGTCTTTACAGATGCTGTCAAGTTAAATGAAGACGTAAGGGTGGACCCTAATCCAGTATGGCTGCTGTCATCATATGAAGGGAAAATTTGGACACAAACACTACATAGTATGGAAAAACAATTGGGAGAGACTTAAAGAAGGGGCCAGGGAGATGGCTCAGCATTGAAGAGCACTGACTGCTCTTCTAGAGACCCACGTTCAATTCTCAGCATCCATATGGTGGTTCCCAACCATTGTAACTCTAGTTCCAGGGGATCTGATGCCTTCTTCTGGCCTTTGTGGGCACTAGGCATGCATGTGGTGCACAGATATATATGCAGACAGCACACTCACTCACATTAAATAGATAAATGTAAAATTAAAAGGGTCTTAAAGAGAAGGCTAGAAAATAGAGAGGCTCAAAACAGAGTCCCTTTTATCAACCCTCAGAAGCAGCTGACCACAGCGGCACTTCCATTTCAGATTTCCCATATCTAGAGATGTGAGATAAATATCCATCTGTGTAAGTCACCCAGTTTGTGGTCCTCTTCCATGGGAGTTCTTCGCAAAATTGTACAATGCCTTACTGTTCTCATTGGTTTTGATCAACTTGAAACAAACCTAGGTGTATGCAGGAAGTGGAAATCTTAATTGAGAGATGCCTCCATTTAGATGGTCTGTAGGGCATTTTCTTGATTAGTGATTGATGTGGGAGGGTCTAGCCCATCAGAAGGGCAGTGCCACTCCGGGTATGTTCCTAGGTTATATAAGAAAGCAAACTGAGCAAGCCAGGAGGAGGAGCAAGTCAGTAAGAAATGTTCCTTCATGGTGCTGTTTCAGTACCCGCTTCCGGGTTCTTCCCTTGAGTTTCTGGCCCGACTTCCCTTGGTGATGGAGTGTGACCTGAGAATCCTAAGAGGAAATAAATTCTTTCTTTCCCAGGTTGCTTTTGGTCATGGTGTTTTATCACAATGACAGAAACCCTAACTAAGACACTTTCAAGGGAGCTTCAAAGCAGCTGGCAATGTAGAGGAGGAACTTGGGAGGGGGCCGGGAGGAGATAGAAGAGAGAGGGTAAAAGGCTGGGGTACAGGGTCAGTGAGTGATATCTGTGTGCATGGAAGTGCTGCAGTGAAGTCTATTAATTTGAATAATTAACATATGTTAATACTGAAAAGATCAGAGTGATTTCCAGATCCCGATCCAGGGCTTTGTTGGAGCACACTGTCAGGCTATATTCTTACTGGTAATTATAAAGAATGAATGTCTACTTTTTAGAGCATTTAAAAAATTATATGTATGAGTGTGGGTTGGATCTGTACACATGAGTGCAGTGCCCACGCAACCAGAAGAGTTGGATCCCCTTGGAGCTAGAGTAACAGGCAGTTGTGAATGGCCCTGTGTGGGTACTGGAACCAAACTTGGGTCCTTTGCGAGAGCAATACATTGTCTGTACCTCGAACTCATCTCTCCCACTCCCTAGACATAAGTCCTTAAAGTGACACCTGAGATGGAGTCGTTGACTTATGCCGAAAGCCAGCTTTGCTTTTTAATGTACCTTGCCAGGTGCTGAAACCCCCTGGAGGGTGCCTGGAAGGGGTGTGTCTAGAGCCTGAGAGGCCAGTGCCAGGGACTGCGGCAGGCTGTGGTAAGGCCTTCCTGAGGTGACGGGAGTCATGCGGACAGGGAGAAGGGAAGGGTGCAGGACAGGTATGAGAAGAGGAACCTCCCCCTCTCATCGGAATGCTCCTTCATTCCTGATTAAGGCGGCACTGGCTTCGTGTATATTTTAGTCACTGTAATATTAATTTCACGGAGTTCCCAGACCACGATGGCTCTATGAATCCTGCCTTTCCTGAGCTAATGGGCTGGCATAAATAACTCCAGGGGGAAGCACTCGGCCTCATAGCTCCTAAGCCAGGCTGCAGTTAATCAGTCCTTGGCTCCATGTGTAGCCGAAGGTAAAGATGTCAGGTCAGAGGTTGTGCCTGTCTGGGGCTAATTGCCTTCTAACGGATGCCTCTCCAGAGAGCGTGGGAGCCCTGTATTTAGGGGAAAGTCATACTGGGGTTGGGGGAGAGGGTTGGGAACCTGACCTCTGTATTTTGTTGGTCCAGCCCACACAAACTGGACTAACTCCAGTTTTCTATGGTGGACACTCCGATCTCTTGGGAGAGGCTAGTTTGGTCTGTCTTGGCAGTAGCTGCACAGACTGCCTGTCTGATGTCTACAAGTGTCCCCAGCTAGATGGCTCACCTCATCTGGCACTGTCACAGTCTTCATTTCTTCCAGAAGACGTGCACACAGGTTTTTAGAACTTGGCCTGGAGCCTGGCTGTTTTAGTTCAGATTTTGGCTCTGCCTCCTACTTGCTCTGAACATTTCCTAAGCCCTCTGACTCCCCCATTTCCTCATTTGTCACACAGGCGAGGAGTGATGAGGGCCACCGTCCAGCCTGGCTAGTGCCGCTCACCCTCAGGACTTACTGTAAGGACTTTAATGCATGACCACAAGTCAAGTCTGGGGCTAGGGCCTGCGCAACTACAGAGAGCTTATGGGGTGTTTGCTATTATTAGATCTCTCTCCTCAGGGATCTCATCTGCCCTGGTTTCTTGTGAAGCCTTCATGGCCGCTTCAATGCTCTGACCTTCTCCACAGTATCCTAGGGAAGGACAGGACTATGGAGAGCATTCATAGGGATTTCACTGTTGGGACTCTCAGTCTCCTTCCAGCCTGGCTGGGAGTTTTTCAGGTCTCAGCACAGGCAAGGGTTCAATGGTTAATTCATCAGATGTTTTGTTGATGGGGCCATAGCAACTTGTACTGCAGCAGGCTATGAACAGAGCCTCCTGGGCTGTGTCATATTGCAAACTGTCTGCTGAGTGCATGCTCCAAGGACTATGAGGAGAACATAGAGGGGCTTTAAGCAACTGTCTTTGAATACAACACTTGACAATTCCCAAGTTTCATCACCCTCTTATTCATTTATATTGTTAAAACTTAATTTATTCTGTCAGAATTTCATATATATATATATATTCTTAGTTTGCTTTCTTTTGCTGTGACAAATATCATCAAAAACAACTTGGTGAGGAAAGGGTTTACTCGGTTTAGAGGCTTTGATTACAGTCCATTACTGAGGAAAAGCAGGGTGAGAACTCAAGCAAGACAGGAAGTGGGGGCAGGAACTAGAGCGGAGGTCATGGAGGAACACTGTTACCAGCTTGCCTCTCATGGCTTCCTTAGCCTGTTTTCTTATACCCCAGGGCCCCAGGAATGGCACCGCCCACAGTGGTCTAAGCCCTCCCACATCTATAATTGTTCAAGAGAAGGTCCCACATGCTTGCCTACAAGTCAATCTGATGGAGCCGTTTTTTTTTTCAACTGGAATTTCTTCTTCCCAGATGATGCTGCCATGCCAAGTTGATTAAAAACAAACAAACAACAGAAAAACTAACTAACATGTGTGTGTATGTGTGTGCGCACACACACATACACATAAACACACACGCACAGAGAGAGAGAGAGAGAGAGAGAGTACTCTTGGATTATATATGTTTCCTTCCCCTTCCCACTGAACTCTTTATATTTTATCAAATTTTCCTTTTATTTTTTGTGTCTTTTTTTGTTTGTTTGTGGTCTAGTGTATTGAATTAGGCTTGCCTCCATGAACAGGAGGGTTTATTTACTTGAGCAAAGGCAACTTACCAGAGGCTACACCACTGAGGAATATGAGTCCCAGTGCCATTAACTAACTAGAGCTTCCAAAGGGGGCATGGTGGTTATTACCCCTCCCCCCATGTCATGATGAAGTGTTGAGCCCACTCTTACACAGGAAGTCACGGCTGCTGTGAGTTAATGTGTGTAATAACCATGTCAGTTCCTGAAGACTTCACCTCACTCCTCCCCATTCTCTGCCCCTTGTGCTCCCCTTTCTTTTGGGATGTTCCATGAGCCTTGAAGGAGTGACCCTTTTGAGGCCTTGCTGGAACCTCTCCAGAGCTCAGGGAGACTGATACCCCGCCGATGAAGATGCTGAGGATACAGAGGGATTATAGCCTCATAGAGAGAACAGCTAGCTGCCCAGTTTCCCCCACTTGCTCTGCATCTTCACAGCTTGGTGCCTTCTTCTGGAGTGACTGGTATAAGACTCTGACCCTTAACCTACTCAGAGAGTCTATCTCAGGCTTTGTGCTGGCAGGGGGTGCCCTTTCCCCAGCGTCTGCACATGGAACCAGAAAGCATAATCCTGAAAGGCCTCACGATGCATTTATTCTCAGAAGTCATTGGGCAAACCCAACTCCTAAAGACACAGGCTCAATTCATTAAGCGCAGATGATTAATTATAGGGTAATTAAATATTTGATTAAATTAATCCTAAAGTGTTTAAACATTGTTTTTCAAAGAATGTTTGCTCATTAATTATAAGGAGAAATGCATGAATGAAGCAGGGATGAGGATCATGTGGGAACCAGGAAGTCTGGAACATGCCCTTGAGGCTCTCTCCTGGCAAGACAGGAGAAGGAAGGAACCTGCCTGCAGCCCACATCTCTGCCCTCGGCACCTCTTTGCTCCCATTTGTGAGTGAGTCCAAGGAGGATGGAGTCACAGATGAATCCTTGGTAGGATTAGGCTCCAGAAACAGGAGATCTAGTCCTGACTGTCGCTGCCACCTGGAGTGTCCTTAAGTGACACTGCCCTATTGGTCTCAGGGTCTGTGTCTTCTCATAGGTACATGTGGGGATGATGTCAACTCTTCAGTTTCTTGTGGGATGAACTTTTAAGGAATTTAACTCGCATTTCTACTGCCAACCAAGGAAGTAACAATAGGCCAGGGAGTCGATAATCCTTACTGGTCCTCATTTCTGTAGGCTCCATTCCACCTTCCTTGGAACCCTTCCCTTCAGTGGCTACTGAGGTTTGACAGGACATGATGTGGCCTTCCAACCTTGTGACAAAAATTCACTGGGAGGGATTTCCAGAGATGAACAGATCTGGAAGGGAGGCTGCCCAAACACATCGGAGTGGCTGGGGCTTCTGGAAGATGTCCTGGGACTTGATTGCAGCAGGAGCTTTGGAAGATGCTCTGTTGCTTTGGATTGCCTGAGGCCTAGAGACAAGAAGAGCCTGGGGCCTGGAGGAAAGGAAGGACTTGGGGCATGGCCAAGCCAACAAAGTGGAAGGCAAACTATGGGCAGTTGGTGATGCTGGGTCCGGGGTGAAGGAGCTTAAGGGGTGATGGCTGGAGGCCAAGTGGAGCCCTTATTATCTTGGTTGCAAGAAACAGCAGAGAAGTGGTGTTAGCTAGGATAAGGGTTTTTGAGCAAAGAGTGATGGTTTTTGTTTATAATATGATCAGTCAGAGAGCACAATTTAATGTAGGAATCTTCAGAGAACCAGGATCATGGTCTTCATGTTCTAGCTACAGTCTCTGTTGGCTCTGTCCTATCGATTGTACCCCTTCACTTGGGCTCCTGGGTAGCATGCATGGCAGGGATGAGGGATATGATTTCCCAGGGTGGGCAGCTTAAAGCCCTGAGGCCCATGAACCTACAGCAGGACACAGCTGGGTCAGGCTCTGCTGATGGAAAGAGTGGGCTGATAGCCTGGAGCGCCGAGTACCCTTCCTGAACCTGCTGCTAGCTAACTGTGGGAACTTGGACTGGTCACTTTCCTGTTCTGAGCATAAGCTTTCCCCAGACAGGGAACAGTTCTGTACTGATGTTTTGTGAGTCAGCTCCCTTCAGGGGTCAACTCTTCTTGCTACAGATCCCATATTGTTCCCCATGGTCAGGCAGGGGCCGTAGGAACCACTGGCTGTCCCAGCTGTCTTGTTTTAAGCCTTTGGAGTCTTATTAACTACCCTTACCCCCACCTGCATGAAAGCCTTCACTCTCGTCTAGTTCAGCACCATTTGCAAAGCTTCTGGGATGGTCAAGACTGCACCTCTCCTTGATTCAGAACCAGGTGAGGGGCTCTGTCCTCTCTCCAGCTCCCTCTTCCCTGGCAGGATGAGATCCATGTTCCCTGCCAGCAGTCTGTACTTAGATGACTGGAGCAGCGTGGGACCCAGAACCACTTCCTCCCATCCCCAGTCACTGGAACAAACTTTTGGCTTCCCCTGAGCATTACAGGGAAAAAACAAATCTCCAAAGCCAAGGGCTTCCATCAGTGGAACTTCAGCCCACCATATTGGCAAGCTGAGGAGTCCCCTGTCCACCTGTCCTCTCTCAAGCCTCCCAGATCTCTGCTCAGCATTTGGAGCACCAAGAGGATCCAAAGGTTTAGTCTACTCTGTGAGATTTAAGTTCCTGGGAGTTCCTGCCCCTTCCAGCAAAATTCCACATCCTTGGAAGCTGAAGGTTATCGAAACCAACATGTACTTAATCCTGCTGATTGCTTCCCGATGTTGGATTTCTTCATTTCAAACTTGATAAAAGAGAGAGGGATTATCTTGTGAGAAGTCTGTATAGTGTGGTGGTGAGAACACAGGGTTTGGAATCATGCTGGAGTTTAGCGAGGAACAGTAGCCTGACCACTTCCTAGCAGTTTGAGTTTCAGCTAATTCTCCCTCCCTGAGCCTCCATTTCAGTCTGTGAAGCAGAGATGTGTATAGAGCCTGTATACCTGCCTCACAACCTTGACATTAAAATAAAGTGAGGAATTTGTGTGTCTGACACTGTGGCCCAGGGGATGGGGAAGGGAGAAAGCAGGTGGCCTGGCTCCCGGGGCTGCTGCTCCATTGAGGCTGAAGGTGAAGCAAGTGTGACACCATGTTGCACAGCGTGGACTTGGCTTTTAGCCTAGATCCTGGTGAGACAGTAACTATTCTGACTAATTGGAGCAGAATAAAAATCTACCCCAACACAGCAGAGAGAAGATAGTCAGGGGAGAATGAGCTCATGGGATATAGTGCTGTAGCTTCCTGGAGGAGGATGAAGGTGGCATAGGAGCAGTGGAGAGGATGGCAGGGCAGACAGGGTGGCCAGGCAAGAGGGTCACGTGAGTGACAGGCCCTTTCAGCAAGAACTCAAAGTGGAAACTAACCTGTTTAATTTGGAATGTACATTTGTCTCCGCTAACTTTGAGTCAAAAGTATCTATTTTTTTTGTCAATGTGTGCTTTCAGCCACTTTTGGTTAATCTTTGTGTCATTATAGGCTTTTAGAATTTCAGAGTTGCCCCTGGGGGTCTGTCTCCATCACTGCTGCCATAGAAATCAGGGTGCTTGGGAAGGGTTAAAGACAGGAAAAATTCTCCCAAACTGCACCTTTAATTTGCTGTCATTTCACAATGAAAAGCCGAACTATTCCCTAGAAATTAAACATGTCGTTCTAAGTGGCAGCATTTGCATGTAACAGGGTAGGAGGCCATGGAAACACCTGAGATGTAATTCTATCTCTGTCACTAAAGGAGAATGTTGTTATCCATACAACATGCATTTCACAAAGGATCCAGGACAAAAATGGAGGTAGAAAACAGACTCTAGGGGCCGGAGAGACGACCTCATGCAGTTCTTCCAGAGAACTGAAGCTCAGTTCCTTGCACCCATGCTATGTGGCCACAACCACCTGTAGCTTTCGCTTCTGGGGATCTGGTGCCCCCTTCTGGTCTTTGTGCACATCTGTACTCATGTGCACATACCCACATCCATACTTCCCATAATTAAAAATAAATTAAAATAATGTATCAATAAGGACTCCACAAATAGTTTAAAAATTCACTTTCTTTTGTTGGGTGTGGATGGAACCCAGGGCTCCCCACATGATAGATAAATATTCTACCATTGAGATTCTCCAACTCCTGAACTTTTTTATTTTTATTTTTTTAAATGATGACTTAAGAATTAAAGCATTCTCCAATGCTCTAATAAGAATACCTATTTCTAAACAAAATTGTGAACTTGAAGAATGCCAGCAATATTAGAATTGGGGATAAGAAGAAAAACCTGTGTCACCACACTGATAATTAAGTTACTATTCCCTGCAGAGTTCTGACTTAAGGAGACTTAAGGAGGAGCAGGTTGTATTGGGAAGTCTCAGTCCCATCAGTAAGGCCAGGGAAAATGAATGGGGAGGGCAAGACAACAAGGAAACATTTGTATGTGTAGAGAATACAAAGAGTCAGGAAATTTTACGAATTAAAGAGTCTGAGGCAGAAGATGTATACAAACTGCATACACTGGAATCGATGGTCCTCCTGAACACCAGCGGCAGCTGGAAAATAGAATGAAAAACATCCATTTGTAACAGAAGCAAGTGATCTAACATGCTTATAAGTAAATATAATCTGTGCCTGACCTTTATAAAGAACATTGCAAGCCCTAGTGGGATGCAGACAGGGGGAGAGCTATAATATATTCCCAAGATGAACACACTTGGTACTTTTGGAGTGTCTCCTGCCTCAGGTTAATTCTGTGAATTAACACTGCCTGCCTCTGATCAATCCCAATAGAACTCGTGCATACGCACAAGATTCCAGAGACACAAGCAGATGAGGGTTTCAAAGGCTGTACTGAGAAACAAAAGGATGTGGCAAAGCCTAATCCATGAAACACTGCAACATTTTCTAAAATAATAATTTAAAAGACAATAAAAAATGAATGACGCTGGGAGAGGGGATGGTATTGAAGAATTTTAATTTAGAACTTCCCTCACATGAAAATAGACCACAGATGGATTAAAGAGCTAAATATAGTCTTAAAAACAGAAAACTTAGCAGAAAATGAAATATGTATTATCTTTGTCAAGAAAGGCCACTCTTGGCTTTGAAGCAAGAAAAGAATCCACCAAGGAGATGACTGATGGATGTTGCCAAGGATAAAATTAAAATTCTGGTGTGTTACAGAACACACACACACGCACGCATGCACACATGCACACACGCGCACACTCACACATACACACAACAGAATGAGGAAGCTCTAGAGAAAAATCATAGTCACCTCTTCTTTGATATACAAAGGGCTGATAACTGTGCTGCAGGGAGACCTCGTCAAAATATCTGCAGGGAAAATTATTGCAACTCAATAGATAAGTGGGGAATGCATTGCAGAGACTATCCACTTGGGGGGACCCCATGTGCTAGCAAATACCTGGGGGAGTGTTTAGCCTCTCTGCTAATCAGAGCAAGGGAAACGAAGCAGTCTTAATCTGTTTGATACATGTTGAACTAGCAGCAATACCTCCTGCCAAAGTGCTCTTGTCACCAACCCTGAGGCGAGAATGGAGTGCGGGGTACATGGAGTTGGGATACAAACTCAGTCACGCCCGGAGGTGGAAGGAAGGACTTTACTGTTTTAAGTAAGCAGTACATAAGAAGAATCTAAAGACATCTGTGTCCTTCGGTCCTGTTCATTCAACTCAAGATGCCATCCTTTGATGGTGTTTCATATGTCATTATTAAAAGAAATGTTGGCAGTAACCTGTACACTTGGTGATAAAGGGTTGTTGAGGAAATTATAAGCTGCCTACATTATATTTTGTATCTATTAAATTTGATTATAAAAGCTGTATAAACATGAAAAATGCTTATTATGCATTGTTAACTGGACAAAAAAATCCCTGCATGCCAAATTACACACATAAGTCTAGTGAAGAGGAGTTTAGTGAAGAGGAAATGTATGCTTCCACAGACAAGGGCAGGGAGGAGAGACAGAAAGACGAGAAGAGAGACCTTGGTGGGATTTAGGGTGCCTTGTTTGTTGACTTCATTTTAAGAATGTGGGCTTTAGAAGCCTATGGGGTCCACACCACAGGCTCTTTTCCCAGTCATTGCCCCTCTCTGGCTGGGATCTTTGTCCCTTGGATGACCCTCCATGCTGGCTGCCTGGATCTGGGATGGACAACCAGACCAATAGCTTCAGTAACCCTTAGAGATACCAGCAGATACCTGGCTTGGGACACTAGCAGGCCATGTTTGCCGCATAGCCCCCAGGGGCAGGTGACTGTCCTGACAAAGGGTTGCCACAGTGCCCACACTGACCAAGTTCCATTTGCTTCCTGTACTTCCAGGACATCTCAGCCTCAGCCCCAAACTGGAGACCAGAAGAGGAATTTTCAGGGCCAAGGGACGGGTTCTCCTTAGGTGAGAGTAGATAACAGGGGATAGTGCCAAATCTCAGGCAGGGCCAAGGCTGGGGGCAGGGCCAGGAGCAGGGGCAAGGGCAGGGGAAAGGACAGAGGCAGGGGCCAGGGCCAGGGCCAGGGTCAGGGGAGGGCCAGGGCAGGGCCAGGGCAGGGCAGGGCCAGGAGCAGAGCTGAGAGCATCATGCCAGCAGCTACCCTGCTGACTCAGGCAGAACTAGGAGTCAAGCTACCTAAATTTGACCAGAGCTTCACCCATCCCACCCTTGCCTGCAGGCAACCTGAGCTCCACAGTCAAAGGCCCTCCACATGCTTCTCCATCCCAGAGTTGCTCAAGTCTGTGTCTGTGCATGTGCATGCAGGTGCAATGTGTGCACGAGTGTGGCATGTGTGCTGTCATATACACCTGTTTCTCCTCTCACATACTTAGACATTGTCTCCTCTGCCCTGGTTCCTATACTCTCTGCTTCCTTTTCCTCCTAAGAGTCTGCAAATGGGAACTGGACAGCCATGGTTCTGAACGATGCAGAAACAGCCCAGGAGCAGGTGGACAGTGCCCCTTTCCAAAAAAGGGCTTCCACCTAGGAAGGACAGCTTCGGTACTGAGTTGACTCCCTCCTTCCCTGTTTCCACAAAAATGTCACCCTACTACCTTTTGTGACTTTCACAGGGTTCCTGGAGACTCATAAAAGCATAAGAGGGGGGCACACAGTGACACATGGCACTTTGATGGAAAGTTCTGGCACTTATATTTCTTTGGCTGCTCTCCTTCATCCCCAGGGCCGGCTTCCACTCTGGGTGCATGAATCCAGATACTCACCCTCCGGGTGGGGCCCTCACACAGACTGTGAGAGTGATGTGGATTGTTATCCCAGGAGTAAGAAGCTCTCATTTCATTTATACTGTAATAAAACTCCTATCGATTTTAATAAAATTGAAAAATCTCTTTGTGGCTGTACAGCCCGGGGACCCGCCCATCGTTACCCAACTGGCTGCATTTTCTCCACACTGTGGACATCATGATTCATGGCTGGGCAACGCTGCAGCCCAGGGCCAATTTTCCCAGCAGAATGAATGTGAACTATAAAAAGTTGCACATTTGAGTGCCTCCCAGGAGGGCCTGGTTGGGAGGGAAAGAGTTGCCAGTGAGGTGGGTCAGAGCCATGGACTAGCCTGAGGATGGCTTGGGGAAGAAGCAGAGAGCCTCAATTTCCCTGCGTGCAGTGGTGCCTTGGTCCCCAGTGTCAGTCCTACCTGAGCTCTGAGAAATAACTTCTCCTGACCTTCAGAGTCTTGTCCAAGATGGATGACTTCTAGTCTCAACCAGAATTCTTGGTCCCCCAAAACCAGAACACTCTCTATGCAGGCACTCAGGCCAGAAGCCGTGTGTCGCCCTGGCTCTCTTCCCGCAGTCTCCAGGACTCTTCAGAAGCCATGTGTAGCCCTGAGTCTCTTCCTGCGGTCTCCAGGACTCTCGGTGCTGTCTGCGTCTAGCAGGTTCCATGACTTCTACCCAGAGCCATTCATCCCAGTCTTCCTCCCTGGCTCTCTGCTCAGTTTGTCTGCCCACACCCTTTGTACAGGGCATTACCACCTGGCATCGGGCTCTCCCTGGCCTGTGCGCTCATTGACCCTGTACCTAATCCCTTCTAGCAGTGCACACGCTGCATTTGCCTTTGCCACGTTTCTAAGCCCTCTTATCTATTAAGTCAATTCTCTTAACAACCTAGTGGAGTAGGTTTCTACCATTGTGCTCTCTTTAATGGATGCAGAATAAGCACAGAGAGGCTAAGGAATGTGTTCAAGGTCACACAGTGAGCAGGGAGCAGAGCCAGGTGGTTGGACTTGTGACTCTGGGCTAGTGACCATCCTGCCTGCATTATATGAGGTTACCAAGGCGTATGTCTTTTATCCTCATCAGGACTGGTGAGTACTTTACCACAGAGCTAGGATACTGTAAGCTCTCAGCATCACGTGTAGGTTGGCTATCCAGCTTGGTAACATCTCCACAGGGTGACCAGTCCCCCACACTACAGTCTTTCACCTTGTCAGTGCCTGGGACTGGGAAGAGCCTGGCATCTCAGCTCTAGAAAGCTTGAATCCAAAGCCCAGCTCTATGCTTCTTAAGCTGTGCTTCCTCTTCCTCAGCCCCAGCTTTAGGCCCCACCAGCAGCAAGGGCTTGGAGGAAGCGCATGGACTCCAGGAGCCTGTCTGAGATGTACCTGGGAAGTGGGGTACAAAAGCAGATCCCAGCCAGGCCTTAGGCAGCCCCCACACTCACTTTCCACCCTCAGTGTCTCAGTGTTAAATCGAAATGATAATTCTCTTTAGTGGCATTCTTTGAAAGGCTAATGTATTGACGCATGGATGGGCTTGTAATAAACTCACAGTACTTGTTGGTTATTGCTACTTATCTGTCCTCATAACTCCACTTGCTACCTAGTAGGATGCAAAATGTACCCCTTCCCTGGGTTGTGGCTTCCCCAAGCAGGTCCATGCCTGTCTTATTCTGTTTGCAGCTGTAGCCGCAGTTCTAGAGCAGCGCTGCCCATTGTTCTAGAGCAGCTGCAGCCACTGTCCTAGAGCAGCGCTGCCCACTGTTCTAGAGCAGCTG
>LOJH01008389.1:7601-21474 GCA_001685095.1 Ellobius talpinus
CCTTTAAAAAAAGTTCACTTTTATATGTCTTGCCACCAGCCCCAATTCTTCTTTGACTCAAACTTAAAGTCTGTGTTAACACCTGGAAGGGCAAAAATTATTTAATTTGCTTTGTCTTCCCCAAATAGTTATTATTTAAAATCCCCTTCTGACATTTCTCCATTACTTCAGCTCACTTGTGTAGGGATATGAGGACAGACCTGACTTGTTTGGCTCCACTGTCATACCTCTGGCCCAAACTAAGTTACAGCTGGCTCATTCTAGTTACCTTAATCACACACCAGGAACACTTTCTCAAAGACATCTTTTCCTTTTTGCATTCCATTCAGGGTGCAATGCAAAGCTCTATGCAGGACATGTGCTTAGAACAGGACACAGGTTACAGACCTAATATAACTGAATTCAAAAGATCACAAAGATGGGTAATATCCCTAACAAAGAATTTACAGAATAAATAACTGCCATTGTAGAAGTGCTTTGCAAACTCTAACTTAAATTATTTTAGAATCTGTGAGCTTACACGTGAAAATGGTTTTAGTAGTCTCGAGTTATTGCTGTTAATCTGATGATCATACCAAGTCATTCAGCAAGAATTTTTAAATATAGGTAGCCAGGACATATGCCAAACATTATAATCTTACAAATGTAGGATGAGGTAAGTTGAACAAATAAGATAGACTTTTTTTTTTTTGAAACAGCGTTTCTCTATAGCTTTGGAGCCTGTCCTGGAACTAGCTCTTGTAGACCAGTCTGGGCTAGTACTCACAGAGATCCGCCTGCCTCTATTTCCTGAGTGCTGAGATTAAAGGTGTGCACCAACACTGCCCGGCTAAATTAGACAATTTTTTAAAAGAACAAATGTACTTTAGATTTTTTTTTCTTATTAAAAGTGATTCATGTTAAAATGGACATCAGATGTTGGCCAGGTGCAACAAAGAAAAAATATAGCTTTTGGTCTTCCATGAGTCCTTTAAACTTTCAATATGTAAAAATGGAAGCCATAATATACTTTTTCTCATGTGATACAGGTGTCACCTCATCACACCTTTGATAATATGTGAACAGAGTGAGCTAAGTGATAGAATTGTAGATAAAAAACAAGTATGGCCCAAGCTCTGAGAGAACATTTAAAATGATTAAGCTCTCCACACACACACACACACACACACACACACACACGTGCGCATGTGCATGCATGCAAATACAGATGGACACACACAGTACTGTGTACACAAAGACACACACACATGACTCAAGTCAAGGCTAGCAGTGACTCCCATCAGGAAGGAACTGTAAACAAAGAGGTATGACTCTTTGGAATCTATAAGAGTAGCTCCAAACTAAAGTGGAGACCTCAAAGAACATCTTAATGAAAAAATAATATCTGAAGCATATTTGATTTACACATAAATCTTAGCAAGAAAGGCCTTTGGGTAAACTGACTAAAATAAGAAATGGAAAGAGATTAAAAGAGTTAAAATGATAAGGCCTGTTTGTTATCCAAGAACTGAAAATGAATATATCTACTTATATTCCGAGGCAAGTTAATTTTAAGAGGTCTAAAGACCCTATAATGATTCAATAGAAAGAAGAAAGAATTTGGATTTTGTCAAGTGAGACAACAATACTGTTACTAATATACAGTAGACTTTACAATCACAAAACCCCTTCCAGAGACCTTTACTAGAGCATCATGTAATCTCTTGGCTTGCTTAGGATATGGCGGTATCATTATCCCACGTTGAAGATGATAAAACTGAAGTCTACCTAAACTGAACACTTTTGCCAAGATTCTCAAGCTCCCTTTTCACAGCAATGGTGAAAGTCTAAGAGCACAGGCCCCCACAGAAGGTATAGTTATGTGATTTGAGGAGTCATTTGAGATGCAGTGGGGAGAAGATGTGAACTAGTCACTAACAGAAGAATTCGCACAACTTTGCGGGTTTATTTTGCCCCATCCCTGAAGGACAAGCCCCTCTATTAGACATCAAGTCCATCTGTGGTATGGACCTACAATCAAAGAGAAGGCACATTCCTTCTAACAGAGATGAAACTAAAACGCTATGGTGAATAATTATATTTGAGAGAGAAGGAGTTAAGTGTCTATTCATGCAGCTACAGACCTCTGAAAATGGTAGGTAGCAAAGTGTGTCCTCAGTGACAGCTAAATGGGAAAATTCCCTTCTTCTTGATGATGATTATCTTTAACAAATACAGTTATACTATATTTTAAGGGGAAAAGTTTTGAACAGATACTTCTATTTAATACTTTGAGTGTATTTTCATGCTTCTCACTCATGCGGGTGCTGACTTTCATTATTTTTCTTGCTACATTTGTGATCATATATTGTCTATTTACTTAAAAGACAACACTATATCACCTGAATTAGTAAAATTAAATGGCACCACATCATCAAATGTTTTCACTTGACTTAGAACATTTCTCAACTCTAAACGCAGTACTTTATCTTTATTTTGCTTCAAGGGTTTAAGTAAATATATACTCATTTGAAGTAATACTGTGTTTGAACCATTGCACAGAAAAATAACAGACTTTTGAGAATCAAAGCAAATCAATAGTAATATCTTTAGAATAGGAGCGGTTTTGTTGATAGAAACTGTGTGGTTTAATGGGAATGAAGTAATCAGTGTTTTCAGTCTGTCATTTGGCCCGAGCATGAGAAATCACACATACTGACCACCTGTTTATGTCACAAGGCTGTCTCAGAGGCTCAAGCAGAAAGAGAAAATGACTTTCTGCCAGCAATGAAAAATTCACGGTTTTAACACATTCCAGGGGGATGATGTTCATAAGCTGTCTCGAGACTGGTAGATGGACGCTTTGGTTCCTGTCGACCTGTGTTCTCTTAATGAAGACAAATGATCATCATGCTGCAGAGGGCCCACCCCCAGTTGCTCCCTTATACCCTAAATCTGATTAAGCTATTTTGTGTCCAGTCTTGAAATGGGAGTTTTAGGACAGTGATGATAACAAATAATTAGGACATCAGGTGAATGTATAGAGAGTGATAAATTCTAAGTGTAAGTCCAACTAAATACATGGAAAACTAGGGACAATATGATACTCATCTCTTGCTATGGGATATAAGTAAGAATGCAATTTGTTGAGATTCCATATTTACATTCAGATAACAAAGTAAATAATGAAAAGTTCATCGAAACAATCTATCTTCCAAATTCTTACTGTTCTTCGAAGTTCTGAAATAGGAGAGACCTGGAAAACGGTTATTAATTGTGGGGATTTACAGTGTTTTTCACTGGGTTCACTGTCATTTCTAAGAGGAAGTCTTTGTGGTTCACTTTTTCATCAAATACTGTAACAATTTTTGTTCACTTAGAATAATGCACATATATTAAATATCAACTCTCCTTTACTTATATTTTCATTGGATATAACTCTAAGTAGGCCTTCCTAATTTTGATATGAGAAACTGCTTTCTAAAAATAATACAGCCACATCCTAAAAACTGGATATCTGTGTGGACTATTTCAGAACTTTGAAGAACAGTGTTAACTGAGAAAACAATCTTAAATTAAGTTATGTTCTCTAATTCGCACAAAATGATTACTAGGCGGCCCCAAACACCCACTGTGTGTCACTCGAAATGTGAATGTAAATTTGCCAAAAAATATTAGCTGCAGTTTACCTATAAATGGGTCAACACTTTAAATGTGACCTCATCTCAATCCTATCAGCATTTCCCTATCAATTCATGTGTTTTTAAACTGAACACATTAAAAAAGAATCCCATCAAATACTTGCAAACCTTTACAAAGTCTGAATGAGTTTGTAAAGAATTCTTTCAGTCATCTGCATAACTAACAATTCAATTACATTTTTCTTAAAGTTTTACAATTAATTTCCCCACTAATATTTTCACATTTTCTCCTCATTTTCTTCAATTAAATGAAAGGAAAATATATGCAAGCTAATGAACTTTATCGCTACTATGATTAAAGAATTCTGTAACTAATTCTCTAGCCTTGAGAGGCCTATTAATCAAGTATACTTAGGTAGTCAAGTACACTAGCATTAAAATGTATATGGTACTTTGAATTAGCCTTCTTAATCAGTCGGCTATAAAGCAGGATCATTTACCCAAACATGAAAGCGAAGCTGTAGATGTAAATGCTACTGAATAGAAGCAGGATTAACGCTGATAAAACAGGCTTCCCTTGATTAAATAAATTGTGCTGGATTAGAGGTCACCTATAAATATAGCACCGTGACAAAAACTGAAAACCAGCTTTTTCTGTGTTCTCTAAAATTACATCTGTCATAAACATTGGTAATGTTTGTTGTTTTGCTTATTTTTACAAACTGGCAAGGAGAAGAATGCACTTTAATTCTATGTACTTTGTAGAAGGTGTGGTTTGCCTTTTTGTTGTTGTTGGTTTTATTTCATTTAGCTAGCATTTTACCTATAACCTAAACTGGTCAGAACCTTAATTGTCTTGTAGTGGGTTGAGTTGATAGACTCCTGGTTCGGTTAATCTGGGGTTCCAGGTGTGAGGCAGTAGACTCAATCCAAGTGTGAGTTTATAAAATAAATATAAGAACTTCTCTTAAGATTTAAGCAAAAATTGAAAGACAAAAACTGATTTTGAAAATCAAAATCTAAAAGTAAAGTCATTGGTGCATTTTAAGTTACCCTTCCAAAAGGAAGAAAAACCTAGCAACAGTGGTTTGTTGGACGGGTCTCTGTATCACCTTGAACATAAAGAGTGACAGGAAAGGATTAGCTAAATAAAACCTGATCAGTTGGTTTTTTTTCACATTTTGCAGTAAGTTATATTTCTTCATTAGACAATTTCATAAACCTATGAGAAAACAGTAACTCACTGACCTTTCAGCTTGTAATACTGACTGCAAAATGATTCTTGAGATTCATAGGTATCAAAACTTTGCCGGAATCATTCCTTGAAGTCACTGCCTCTGTTCACCACTCTGATGCGCATTACTCTGACCTCTAAAATGAGAATCTGTGAAAACAGTCATTATTACAGAAGAAAAATGAGCTCATATTTCACCTGATTCAGTTTATGTGGCTTATGGAACTCACAATAGTTCATGGTCTTTGTTCTAATGCTTCCTCCCTCCTCTACGTCTGTTTCAGGCTCTTCACATCCTTTTCAACATTCATATCCATTAATGCCCTGGTTCTTGCAAGGGCCATCGGAGAATGCAATTTAAGTTTCCAGCTTTCATTCAACTCTTTATGTGCTGACATTTTCCCAATCATTGGGGGATGGATATGTTTGTAACTCATATGTTCAGAGCTCTTTCCAATTACAATAATAGATAGAATGAGGCTATTGCAATTAAAATAGGCAAACGCACTAAGTCCTTGGAAATTTTGTGTTTCAAACTCCCATCTTACAGACAACAGTAAGAATGAAGAATGCTGTTATTGGTAAAATTGCAGTATTAAAATCATAATAGCAAGACTCTCTCAATTTAACTTAATTACAAAATTAGTATTTCATGGCATAAGTTAAAATATTTTAATTTGAAATTTAAAAATTAGAATACATGAAGCTGGCCTTCTAAGGGAAAAAAATGAAACACAATGCTAATGAAGAAGACATAGGTTACATGAACTTATATGGAGTAATTATACTAATAACAATAATATTTAACAATAAAAAAGTCAATACTATAACATAGATTGCATGTTAGCTAATGTTTGGTACATTTTTAGACTTATGGTAATTGCTTCTATTAATCATGAAAATTGTCATATTACAAAAGTATACCTATTAATCCCATTTAACTGATGAAAAAAGCTTCCAATGGTATTAAATATTAAGCGTATGATAAGTGGTACAGCTACAATTTTAATTCAGACAGACTGGTGCCATGTTCCTTGCTTTTTCCATTAAAGGTCAGTAAGAGAATGCACAGGTTAAGGTCATTACATTTTCTAACAAAGAGAATCTCAATGTTTCTGATTTTCAGCTTTTTTTTTCCATGTAGATTCCTTATTAAAAATCCCCTCTACAGTCTTTGCAAGGGAAACCTTTCCGAAACGACTAAGCATACAGCTTTTCAGTATTTGAGGGTGTGAGAACTCCTATTAACAATTTTTAGTGATGTCACTTTGGAGTATAGTTTGCACTTATGTACATCCATTTTCTGTTACTTCTCTGGTATGGGCCATTAGTCTCAGCATTGTACCTTTGTTTCGTTCCACAGAGTGTCCTGCGTGTGCAAGGTGAAAATTAGCTGCTGCAAATCTAACTGCAGCATAGATCATCCACAGAGGGTCTGCTGCTGCAAAAGCACAGTTCACGGTTCACTCTTGAGACTCCATCAGAAAAAAAAAACTGAGGCTATGAGGCTAAACAGAAAGGAATTGTAACCAAACAGATAATTCACCCTGATAGTTTCTTAAAACAAGCCATGCAGCGTTCAATACAATAATAACATTTAATGAAGGCAAAGGAGTCACATCTTACAAAGCTTAAAAGTACTTAATGTTTATCAGCTACCACAGCCAGAATAAGATAGTAAACTATGTGATAATGCATCTCACACCCATCCCCTGCAGCATATGCTTACCATCAATTCCCCAACCCTGTCCTCTCTCCTCCTAATATTTATCTTATTATGTAAGGAGAGCTGACATGTATTAGGCAGCTAAAGGATGCTTGAGCTTGAGAATGAATTAGTGAATGAAATTAATAGTTAAGTGGTTTTGGTTTTTTTTGTATACATGCAATTGACAGTCAAGTTGAAGACAAGTTGGGTACAAAGATACATGCCTACAATCTCAGCCAAAAAGGAGATGCGACAGAAGGACCAAAAGTTTCTGTCCAGCAGAAGATACTTAGAGATATTTCTTGGGGGTGGGACGTATGGACCACTGAAATCAATCACTTTAGAAAAAGAACTAATTGCCTGTTGCTTGATTTCACGCTAATTTTACAAGTAGAACATAAAATGGTAAACTTCAAAGAACACTACTGATATTTCTATTTTAGACCATATCACTATTAATATTTCACATTCTTTTAAAGAGTCTATATAGCTGGCTATGACACAAAAGTGATGGCTCATCATCCTTTCCCCAAAGGCATGAAATACTGCTCAAGGATGCAAGAAAAGCTGAGCAGTCAGTACACAGACTCTAAGAAAGCATTTAAATTTGGAAGAGAAAATAAAAAACCTAAAATATGTACAATACACGAGGCCCTAAAAATCAAAAAGCAGTTAAATTGATATAATATCAAGCCATTGACAGGATTAAAGTAGAAACCATTAATAAAGGATTACCGTGGGATAGTGGTTTATATATAAAGTTGTAATTAATTTACTTAATGTGGAAGGCGTTTCTCACTCATATCTTTATCTTCTTTGGCCTACTAGAAAGAGACTCGATCTCACCTTTCACTCTAAAGTTAGATGAAGTCCTGTCTAAGTTTTAACTCTTTATAGTACCCATTCACAAAACTTGACACTTTCTGTGGGCTGGACTTTAGATTTCAACCACATAATATCAGATAACTCTAAGAAAAAACTTAAATATAATTTTAAATTCATAAGATACATATATTAAAAATCTATACATACAGATTCACCTAAGTGATTAATTATACACACACATATGTACACGTACATATGCATACTTCCTAGCATTCTTGAGCACCATTTCATGTCTTCAGTGTATATATTTATATGTATGTGCTCTCAATACTATGCATATGTGTGTAGATATACGTGTGTATTTTATGTCTGTTCCAGAATATTTGTGTCTAGTCCCAAATTAGTTAAGGTTTATACATGATTAAATATTATGTAGTACTATTTATTTTTAGTTAAAAGTCAAAACATGTTTTATAGAGCACAGAGACTAAAAGAGATAAGTTTCTCGTGGGTGTGTAATTTTATTTATTTATTTTTTCTGACAATATACCAAAAAATTAGGTCAGAAAAGGTGGAAATCATGTCCTTAATGTAAGACTTTTGTAGAAACTCCACACATACAAGAGGTAAAAGGAACAGAAAACATCAGCATGTAGATGTGTGCCTATAAACTCAGCATTCAGTAGGACAGAAGAATTCAAAGGAGCTGCACAAGTGAATGCCAAAATTATGTACATAGTGAATTCCAGGAAATTGACAGCTCCATATTGAGACCTGCCCCACATCAAACCTTCAACACAACCACCACAGAAAGAAAAAAACAGAAAAATAGAGAAACAGGGAGACGAGCTTGAACTTGAGTCAATGAGCATTTTTTCCTTAAAATAATGAACAAAAAATTATTGAAGCAAAGAAATAAAAATTCCACCCTAAGAAAAAATTCCACCCTACAAAACAATGTACTCTGGATATAGCACATATAAACTCATGATGATTGGGCGGCATCCACAAAATCTATGCAGGTTCAAGCCATGCAAAAATCACAGTCGCTAATTGGTCACTAAGTACCACCACCAGCTGAAGACCTATTTGTTATTGATAGTTGCTTGGAAGGAAAAAGTCTGTTTTCTTTAATGTTGCACTGCCTGGCAGTTCCAACATTCTCTAGCATATGGCTCCCAAACTCTGAATATTTGGAAACTCTGGGGAGAGAGAGAGGGAGGGAGGGACGGACGGACGGACGGACGGACGGATGGAGGGACGGAGGGACGGAGAAATTGGATGAGTAGGGATGTAGGGGGTGAATGTGGGGAAAGTTTAGTTCATGGTGAATATATTTCCTTTGAGTCATCTGGATAAGTGTCACTCTCGCTCATTATCAAAGAAACCTCTCTTAACAGCAAATATGGACCATTGCAGAAAACCACAGCTGGGTACAACACAGAGATCAACAGAACCTGGACACCTGGCCCCAAAGGATACACCTACTTACATCACAGCCTCTGCATCTACATAGGGCTCAGAGAACACTCACAAGAAGGGTCGGGAAAACAAAAAGAGCCAAAATACTAGGTCGTTAATTGGGAAACTGGAGGGACGGCATAAATAAGACCAGAACAATGGCGCCATCAATGAGCATGCTAGCTGGGAAGGAGGAAATTTTAAAGGGCCCCAGCCATAGACAGAGAACTACAGGTAAATAATGACTGCTGAGAGAAGAATTAGGCGAGCCCCATTATTGCTTGTCCAACGCAGGCTATGAGCTCTGAAACCACATAGAGACAAGCAATAGGAATGGATTCAGCAGGTTCTATCTGCATATATTTGTACATGTACTACAAGCAGACACACAAACATATGTATTTGCAAGAATCATAATCAAGGGAAAGGATGCTATCAAGTTGAAAGGGGGCATAGGAGAGGTTCAGGGAGGAGAACTGAGAAGGGCTAGATGGAGAAAGTGATTTAATTACATTTCTATGTTTTCAATATAGTGAACAAAATTCTAGAGGAGTTAGTAAAAAAAATAATATTTTTCCAAAGAAAGGTCCCTTTCCTATTGTTGCAATTTGCGGAGTGAGGAAAGGTACTTTGAAGGACAGATTTCCATCAGTCTCCAGGTCCAAGCTAAAAGGAGAACTGACTCCTGCAAGTTGTCCCCTGACCTCCACATATGTGCATGCCATGATGGCACATACACATTCATATGTACACATGAGTGCACAAGTACACAGTAACTAAATAAATGTAAAATAAAAACATCCTTTTGGTGGAAATAAGCATGTCACTTTCAACTACATATTGAGTTGCAGGTCAGCACTGGCTCCTTGTCTAAAACTAAATAGTAATGCCTCCATTAAGTTCTGATGGGAAAGTCTCCTTTACATTTATGATACTAATTGCTGAAAAGAATCAGGTCTGCATGGTGGTGGTTTCCTCTATAATACTTGGCAGGGTTCAAAACTACAGGACAAGAATAATCTCCAACTTACACTTTAGAAATAAGTAAAAAAATAGAGGCAAAAATGTTATACTTGACTATATTAATTGTTAAACTATGTGTCCTAATTTTTTAATTGATCAAACTATTCTAAATCCTCCTTGGAAATTTTTACCTTACATCATTGCTAAGCAAAGAAACGCCATTGTTAAAAACAAACTGCTATGTTCATGTTTTTAATTTAAGAATTACTTTAAATCCGTTGAGTTAAACATACTAAAATTGCAATGTTTTTATTTGTTAAAGAAAATAGATTGGTAAAATAATTGATTAGTGTACCTGATAGGTTGATATGGAAGTAAAAAAATATATATAAGTGCAAAATCCTGAAAATTTAGCAAAGTTCAAATTTTTCAAAATTTCTAAAGTGTGGCACTATTAAAGATTATCTTTAGAAGGCAATTATCTTAAATTTGGAAGGTGAGTTAAAAATTTTAGAAATATTTATAACTTTTAAAAATCCCATAACTCATACTGTTAAAAGTGAAAGTTTATTTCCCTTGATTTTATTGGTAATGGAACAACAGGAATAAGTTTGATTTTTTTAATTTTTCCATTTTTATCTGTATTATATAAGTATGAGTATCTGGCATACAAGTGTCTCTATGTACCAGTTGAACAGCTGGCACCTTCTGAACATAGTAGAAGGCTGAATCTCCTGGAACTCCTCGAATTGGAGTTATTGATGTTTGTGAGCCACCATACTATGTGGGAGCTGGGAATGGAGCCTGCATCCATCTGCTAGAGAAGAGCATGCAGTGCTCCTAACCATTGACCCATCCTTCCTGCTTATGCTATAGTTGCGTGTGGAAATTTATATCTGTAACCCCAGCAACTGGAAGATGAGCAACATGAGACTATTGCAAGAAACCAGAAGTTAATTAATAGATTAATTAAATGTAGTAATGATTTTACAGAACTTTTGTTAGGATTACACACAAAAATATGCTAAGAACATTGGATGTCCTAAGTAGATTCTTTGACTGCCTTTGATCTATTCAGACAGCTCAATCAAATTTCTGTATTTATACCTACTGGGTTAACACTTTGGAGAATTACCAAAATAGCTCAAGTTAAAATATTTACTTGTTCATTAGTTCAGTTTGTCACACATTCTGCTTAACCTGGTTGTTGCTCTACTTTTTCACCAATGTTTCCACAGAGCTCTGAGGAGCAACCGGAATTCTTTACCTGACAATATGGGGATGGAGATTCCTCCCTACCCATCAGCTTCCTTTCTTAGGTTAACAACTGGTATATTTGTTTCTCACAGCAGCGAAGAATCAACACACTTAATGGAGTACTGCTTTCTGGAAGTATGCAATTTGTGTTTGATTTATTTTTAAAATCAGAGCTCTGTCAAGCCACTTCAATATTCTCTTCTTACACTAAATCAACACAGCCTCATAATCAATAACTGATGGACTGAGAATCATAATTCATGACTATGCACTCTCCATTCTGATTATTTCTGGGAGGCATTATCTTAATGAAAGCTGAATTCTCAGGAAACTGGGCTGCACTGGTGCAGGTTTCCAGTCCTTAGAAGCCTCGGGGTCAAGCGGATTGCTTTCAGTTTACAGGACATGCTCTTGGCAACAGAAGTGTTATGCATGTTACAGAGCACATGATAAGGCCGAAAATCCAATATATGGTGCAGTAGGTGTGGAAATACTGGCCATAAAGCTCACAAGAGCTATAGAAACATAAGTGGGGATAATATCACATGCAAATGGACATTTGCAATGATCAAGAATAAGAGAAGAAGGGAGAGAAGAAGGGAAAGCAGAGAGGTGCCCAGGAAGAGAGGGAAGAAAAGAAGAGGGGAGCAGATGTTCTGTTGAATTCATGAGGATCAGCAATGCTCTGAAGTGTTTAGACATGTCATCTAATGCTGGAATCCCTGATAAGAGACAATGTGGTATTACATCTTCCAGCCTACTGCTGCATTCTCTCCTGAAGCCTGAAATGTCATTTAACACTAGTGTACAGGGCTGCAGCATATAGAAAATAAATAAAGAAAAAATGAACATTGAAATCACACGACTTGGTAAAGTGCTTTATAGTGTTACTACTGACAAACTCCTTAAGAATATGAATCTCTTAGCTGCTTGAGATTGCTACAGGAAGGCATTTCAACCTCCCACAAGCAGGCTTTATTTCTCAGGAATGTTGCCTCTGAAGTGATGCAGGCTGTGATTTTATTTCACTCACTCATATTCAATGTTCGTTTTTCTCTTTTTAACAGGCTACTTCCAGAATAGTTAAAGCTTACCAAAAATGTCCTTAGTGATAGAGAGTCTAGTACATCACACATCCAGCAACAAAGAAAGGGAACAAAAATATAAAGGAATCGGTGAGAATAATTTTCCTTTAAAAAAATACACAAAAAACCATCTTTCTCTGAGAAGCTGAACGGATAATAACCACCTGAGCAAAAGCTGCATTAGAAAGCCATGGTTAAGACCTGCCGGATTTTTTTAACAGATTGATGATAATATTTCAGTGTATACCTCCACAGAAACCTATCACTTTAAAGTGATAGACCTGCTTTTCCAGCTCTCTGGATGGGTGAGGGTTAGCTGGACTGAATGTTGCCAAGCAAGGCTTGGCAAAAGCAGTATGGCCTTCTGCTTTAGGCAGCCACCCAAGGAGGAAAGACAAGAACTGATTTGGAATGGCTCAAGGGCTTAGAGCAAAATGTCAAGTAAGGAGTAAATCTATCACCAAGTTAGAAATGACTACCAAGGTGACCCCACACTGGCATTGCCATCATGGAACCAGGAATTGCTTGTTGACTAGAAAACAAAAAGCTGAACTTATTAATTTGAAAGCAGGAGAACATGAGAAGTAAGTTGTGAACATGTCTCCACTGTTTTAAAGACACACAAACACACAATATATCTTTGTTCTATAGATTCCAAGTTTTTGTCAAGATGAACTCACTCACTTGACTGTCATGTACATCAATATAGATGCCAACTTTCTGCAATTTTGTATTTAATAGTTATCTTTTTATTCAGATTTTCACAATAGTTCCTTGAATCAGTGTTTGGTCATCACCTGTGAGAACAGATAAGAGGCGCTCATTCTTGGCACTGTTTTTTCTTTTTCTTTTTAACTTCCGTCCACTTCATTACAATCAAACACATAGCAAGTAGTCTCTTTTGAGAAACCATAATCTTTACAATATTTCAGATTAGTCGAAAGCAGTTATTAAAAAATAGGATTGAACTTGAGAAATTAATCAACTGAGTTAACTTACCTATAACAGACACGAATGATAATTCTATTTTCTCTATCTGCACTTGAGACTGTTTGGGGGCCACTTGTAACATGACATCAGCAGGATGCGACTTACAGAGTAGAAATAAGAAGACATGGTGGCTGATGCTCTTGATGCTTAAGGTCCAGACTAGGGTAGCTGAATTTACATCCTGGGTATGCATTAATGTCTTTCTGTGCCTTAGAAAGACTCCGAAGAACACTTCACCAATATGTGTTTCACAGCTGCTGAATCAGCATCATCTGTCCAAAGCTGTGCCTGTGCTGCCGCCTAGTGGTGAGATGTGGTATAAAAATGACATGCTCTGAGAGAATGTGCTGTTGTTTTATCTGTGACTGCAAAGTAGGTTAAGAGGAAACAGCGTTGTGCCAAGAGATCTGCCAGATCTATACACTTTGCCTTCGCTATTTGTTTATAGGGGAAGACAAGTAAAAGTCAAGAACGTCACCTTCTAGTCTAATGAGGATTCACGTCTTTCACATTTAACCTTTCCAGTTTCACATATTACAATTCAAGGACCTATAGATATACAGATATGTATATACACCTTTTTCATATTCCATGAAGTTTCTTAATAGTGTACCAGAACTGTATATCTTTCTAGAAAGAAAAAAAATCTTTTTTTCAACAATGACATCCAACTGTAGGGCAATAATAATAATAATAATAATAATAATAATAATAATAATAATAATAATAA
>LOJH01008390.1:0-22870 GCA_001685095.1 Ellobius talpinus
TGTGTGTGTGTGTGTGTGTGTGTGTGCGTGCGCGTGTGTGTTTGTGTGTGTGTGTTAAGCCACTATGTTTGAGATAATCTGCCATAGCAGCACTAGGAAAGTACTAGAGGCACATTCCTAGTTTGAAGTGTATCAGAAGTCTTCCTCCTCAGAGGCCCTAGAGGGTCTCAGTGTGTTACCTGAGGAATCCCCAAGCCACAGCAGACCAATTTTGAAGTTTCCAAGGTGACAGTGAAGTAGGCTTGGCAAAATTCCTTCCTCAGCTCTCACCAATCTGCAGCCATCGGCCAGGACTTCGTGACAGAAATGTATGTGTATGGAGGACAAGACTCCAAAAGAGCAGGAAAGGATTCCTGATGCATTCACGATTTTCACACACAATATGGCTTCGCTGACTGCGTGGAGAATTAAGTGCCGCTTCTGTTACATCAGATGCAGGCTTTCAAGTGTTTCACTCACCTTAAAGTCCTACGTGATCCAATGCCACTTCAGATCTTGAAGAAACCGTGACTAGCAAAGTTAAAAACTAGAGACAATGGAATGGATACCACCAAGGAACACCACCTCCTTCACTGAGGCAGATGTGGGCATCTACCTGGCAGGAACTCCGATGGCCATTTTCAATGCTGCCCGAGGCGCTCTGCCACAGGCAGCATCACCTTGCCTTCTTCCCTCAGATTGTACCTAAATATGTAGCTGCAAACCTAAGACTAGAATAAAGCCAGATCTTCAAGTTCATTTGGAAGGAAAATTTCATAGCAGATGCTTAGCTCATTAAAGAGAAAAACCAGTGGAGCTGGTTGTAAAACTGAAGATTAGCTAGGAGTCAACATGAATTCTCTCCGAGCCTGGTCCTCCCCCCAGCCCCCCCGTAGGAAAAAACAGCAATCACTCAGAATTAGATATATGGAGCAGTGAGAACAGCTCTCTGAAAAGGTCTGTTTTCCCTCAGGAATACTGAGTTTGGCACATGGAAAATGAATGCAAGATTAAAAAAAAATCATTCCTGGCTTCATGTGCTTTGGAAAGCTAAAAAAGACATTTGTGTTGAAGAAAAGCCTTGTCTGCAGCCTCATTCGGGATTTCAGGGGAAAATGGCCAGTGTGGGCTCGCCAGCAGCTCGTGTCTACCTTCCGTTAGCTGAGAACACAACCTTCCATACGCAACTCGCCTCCTTATGTCAGATGAACGACTTGAAAGAAGTCTATAGAGTGTTCAACAGGAAAGGGCATGGTCCGTGCAGCCCTTGCTTTGGCTGCAGCATGCATGGAGAGAAATAGCTAATGCATGATTCCCAGCACACTTTGCAAAGTTTCCCTAAATTAAAAAGTATAAACTTGGAGCTCAATATAACATGACTATCAGGCTACATTACAAAGTCTAGCCTTGAGTGAGACAGTCAGTGGACTGAATAAGTAACATGGCATGGCTGGCACTGAACAGTTGGTTCTGTGGCTTTCACATTCAGCTTTGGTATCTGACCGGCTAGTCCTCACTTCATCCTGCAACCCACTGCATTCTGTGTGAACTTTGCAACAATCTTGTGTCCTTCTCTTTCCATTCAGCCGTCCATCTCTACAATACTAGGCCACAGCACAGAACCCATCTCTAGGAATCTCTGACTATAGCCTTTTATGCCATCCCCGGCTCTGTGACAGACCTCTGGTCCCAGAGAGTGCCCATCCCAGCCCTGATACCTCCATTCCTTTTCATCTTGCGGTAGTCTCTGCTTCTTGGGTTATTCAGAAAGTCAGGACCAAGGCCCTGAAGCTCTGTGCCCTTGTCTCTAGGGGAAAAGGAGTAAGGCTACTCTCTGTGGCTTGTGGTGTCTGCTGAGTGTTTTTAAAAGAGAGGGCAGGGAGATAGAAGGGGGAGAATGTGATATGCTTTAATTTATTTTATTTTTGTGTGCCTGACATACTCTACACCCCATGTATGGGTTTGGATTGTCCTTTGGGTATCTGGAATCTTCCCAGTTCCCCTTCTCATTTCAGACAGGGTCTCACATATTCCAGGCTGGCCTTGAACTTGCTTTGTGACCAAGGATAACCTTGCACTTCTGAACCTCCTGTCTCCACCTATCAAGTGTTAGGATTATAGGCGTGTGCCATCACATCCAGTTCCCGCGGTGCTGGGGACTGAACCCCAGCCTTATTCCCCAGGGACAAGCACTCCCGGGAAGCTGTCACCAGCCCTGGAACTGTTCTTTCACAGGCACGCAAATCGCCAGTGCACACAGCCCCGCCCCCCCGCCCCTCCCCAGCCGGGCAAAGCCCAGCGCTGGTTTAGCTGTGCTCTAAATTTATTGGTCTCAGAATTGCCTGAAGTACTTGTGCGCCTGAAATTCTTGTGCTCACTGTTTGGTCCAGTGCAGTGGGGCCCAAGCCTTTCTCAGATCCCTTCAGCCCCACAGCTTATCTGAGGCCTTTGGTGACATCATATAAGCCTTGGTCACATGGTCACTGCTCCCCCGGCCCCGTGTTGGCTCTTGGAATTTTAGGCCTGTTTTCTCAGCTCATTTCTATTTCTCCTATGCCTGTGGGAAATTCTGGAGCCCTCAAGGCCTCTCTCAGACTCTGAGAAGCCCCCGAGGGAAGAGGCTGGCCCAGGCCTGCTCTCTATGGAGAATGACCCATTGCAGTTGGTATTTGAATGCAGCTTCTGGCGGGGCCACCGAGTAGCTTTGGCCTGCTTTTTGCTGTTCTCTGATTGGCCACCCTTTCTCTCCCAGCTTTCCTCTTCCCAGGCACAGCTCGGACTTTCCTCTGGGGAACCCTGTGCTGGGTCTCACAGAATCCCTGCTCCCGCAGGCTCCGATTGAGTTGGGTACTACTGTACTAGACATTGTTGAGAACTCCACAGACCTTTACCTCTTAAGAACCTAAGCACTTACTTTTGGAAGCCCGGGTTTCAAAACCTCGCTTCTGCCTCGTGCTTTTTTAGAACCCCATTTTGTACATCGCATCTGGTCAGGGACTTTCTTCCTGATTCTGAACTGTATCTCGTTCTCCTGTGAAACAAGCTGCGGTGAATTGAAAGATGCTGGGAAGGGAGAGGAAGAGCAGGAGGTGGTGACACACCTGTACTCTAGCGTTCCGGAGGTGAGGAAGGAGGGCCGCAAATTCTAGGACAACCTGGGCTACATGGGGAGACCCTGTCAACAACAACAGCAACAACAACGACAACAACGAAACAAAGCCCTGTGGTTACAGAGTAGTTTTAGAAAAATAAGTGTGTTCCACCTATCACATCCCTCATCGCCGCCTCTGCTACAAGCTGACGGGTCATTTGACTTGGCACTAAGCGAAACATTTAACTGGTTACCAATGCTTTTGATGGGACGATTTTATTTAAAATCCTTAAAGCTTGGCACTGGGCCATGACAATCACCAAGATCATGTTGAGTAATTCTCTACCCAGTTTGCTGGTGCCCCCTGCTGGTCGTTCTACACATAGCCGCTTGGTTCTGTGATGCCTCCGGAAGAATTGTGACCTTCCATTTACAAAGTACCCCAGGCCTTTGCCCCTTTTTTATGCCCCCACCCTCTCTGACACCAGTTCATTTCTCTCTCAGCAGATAATCAGTCTCACTGAGAAACCTGTGGCCTTGGTTAATGAATGTTTCATCGACTCTCCAGACTTCATACTTGTATCTATATGTACAGTACTTGCCTTCTCAGGGAATGGGACACCCCCCAGCTTTTAGTCAAAGGAACCTCTTCAGTTGCATTATTTAAAAACCCTTTATAAAATATAATTGCAGAAATGACATCACTTCAAACCATTTAATAAAAGCTAAAAATAAGTCCCTTCCTCTGCAAACCCACAACGATACCACTGTCTCAAAGCTAACATCATCAAATTACTGATAAATATTTCATAGATAAATTCTTTGTCTGTTTCCGCAAGGCACACCTACTAAACAGATTTTTGTGCACTTTTTTTGTGTTTTTCTAAAATTAAGGTTGCACTGGGTGGTGGTGGTGCATGCCTCTAATCCCAGCACTCTGGAGGCAGAGGTAGGTGGATCTCTGTGAGTTTGAGGTCAGCCTGGTCTACAGAGTGAGTTCCAGGACAGCCAGGACTGTTACACAGAGAAAACCTGTCTTGAAAAATCACAAAAAAGGGAGATTGCATGCTACATGCTATTGTATGTGACAACTCTTTCTTTGTCCCACCAGCCAGCTCCCAAATCATGACATTGAGACTTATTACTAATTATGAATACTCAGCTGATATCTTAGGCTTTTTAAACTAGCTCTTATAACTTAAATTGACCAATTTCTATTAATTTACATGCTGCCACTTGGCTCATAGCTTGTCACCTCATCTCCTGCACATTCTGCATCCTCTGTGTCTGGTTGGTGACTCTGCCCTTCTTCTTCCTAGTGTTCACTCTGCCCCCAAAATCCTGCCTAGCTACTGGCCATTCAGCTTTTTATTAAACCTAATCAGAGTAACACATATTCACAGCGTATAAAAATATTATTCCATAACATTTCCCCCTTTTGTCTAAATAAAAAGGAAAGGTTTTTAACCCTAACATAGTAAAACTATATACAATAAGAACAATTATCAGGTATTATCTAAATAGAAAGGAAAGGTATTAACTTTAACAAATGAAACTATATGCAATAAGAATAATTGTCAAATAAGAATTACATTTACAATATCTAGTCCATCTGTATTTGGCAAATTTAGAGAAAATACTCCATTATCTATCTTCTCTTGATGAACATAAGTTTTATACTAATTTATCTTCTATCATAACCAAGGAACTATATCTAGTTTTCAATTCCATCAAAGATCCCAGAAGATATAATATTACCTGAGCAAACAGGAAGTGCAGAGAAAGCTTCTGAAACTCTAGAAATGACAGATATCTGGCTGCCTGGACAGTCACCTAAGACTCCCCTGCAATGTTGGGGCATCCATCTTTGGACTATAGGCCTAGAATATCTGACAAACTTTTATGTGAAGCAGGAATTTTGAAGGACTGTCCTATGGAGTCTTAGCAAAAGTTCAACAGTCACTTTCCTGTGTGTCCTATTTGTCCACTTTAGATAGCATACTGTGAACAGTCAAGACAAGGCAGTTTCTAACCCAAATGACTAGCTTTTGACAAAGAGAAAGCGGACTCCATATGGAGGTTCTTTGATGATCATCATCCTTTTATGAAGTAGCTTGGTGCTGCCAGGAGCAGATATGTCTCAGTGTCATGAAAAGTCCTGTTATCAAAACATTAAAATGTCATATTCTGTAGGTCTCTGAAGTGTTTGAAGACCATCTATTTAAAATATGTCTCTGATTGACCTTGAAAATATACCTAAGAAGTAGAGAAAAATGTAGAGCTCAATAAAAATCAATAAAAAATATCTATTTTTGGCTAAAAAATAAAAAATAAAAAAAATAAAATATACCTAAAATGACTATAAGTTTGATTGTTATGACTAACTACTAACCTGTATTTTTTATTATCCTAAGTAGCTTTTAAGGACTAGAACTTTACATTACATTTATAAATGAGCTGCATAGGTACAATACCTTAAACAAGAAATAGAAGCATATAATACAGTATAACAAAAATAACCATAAATTTGTATTAACATGCAAAAACTTCTTATATAAGAGTAGAAATATATATGCAGTATAATAAATATAACTTTAAATTTGTATCAATATACAAAAATCTTCACCAACATAAAATATTTGAGATTACTGGTTGTTTAAAAGTAGACTCAACAATTGTATAATTTTTCTTTTTCTACTGAATGGTAGCTGAGTGCTTTTTGTATTAGTACATTCTTTTTACTGTAATTCAAGTTTAATTTGCTTATTAAAACCTTTAAAATATCACTAAGTAGCGTATTCTTACTAGAAGTAACTTAAGTCAACAGAAGAGAAACATGGAAATTCTTGCTGTTTCCCAGGGGCCCTCCTCACACCCTTCCCGACTTTCGAGATCAACTCTCATTGCCTTGTAGCCCAGGCCTGAATTCTCAACAGTCCAGCCTCAGTCTCCCGCATAGCCAGGATGGCAAGTGAGTGCCACCATACCTGACTGTGAACTTTTTAAAAAATTAAGGTCTATAGAAGTAAAATTCTTATAAGTTGCACTCACCCTTTGTAGCCTACAGTCTGTGAATTTGTAAAATCCATGTAGTTTCATGACCACCATCACAACTCAGAGATGGGCTGTTTCCATCACTCCCCCAAACTTTCTTGTTTGTGACCCTTTCTGGTTCTCCCTCCCTGGATGGTGGCCCTGGCAACCATTTATCTGTTTACTGTCGTATAGATTTTTTGTTGTTGTTATTGTTGTTCTTTCCTCTCTAGTGAGTCCCTGACTATCCTGGTCTAGATTTTATAGGTCATTGGAGGTGTGCCCTTGAAGTGGCCATTGCAACCCCCACCCTTCCTCTTTCTCTCCATTTGCTTTCCCCAGAGGTCAGGAGATGTGTAGTTTCCTAGATCACATACACCCTGTCATATGAAATGTTATGCCACAGGCCCTAAGGCAACAGATCTAAGTGATCATGGGCCAAGCCCTCTGAAACCGTGAGCCAAAGTGCATCTGGCCTCTTCACAACTTCATTTGCTCAGATATTTTTGTCTCAGTGAGGGAAAGGTCATATTAGTAGAATTTTGCAGTCTGGAACCTTTGGAGTGTGGCTTCTCTTATTTAACACAGCGCACCTGAGATCTGTTCATGCTGGTGACTTACCAAATTCTTGTCTTATCTAGCACACGGACAGTTTTTATTCCCCTGAGACTGGCTGCTTAGCTATTTCATTTGCAAACTTAAATATCATAAACTTACTTTCACGTAGATTTTTCCATCTAGATCTAATTCTTTTTCATAAACAATGACCCAGTTTTTTTCATGATGCTTTTCTCTTGGTGGATCTTCAGGCCGTGACCAGCTTCCCACCATTCTAGGGGAGTAGAAATGCATGGACAAGTGAGACAGGGGCCACTGATAGCGTCATGAGTGTGATGCAGATAGAGTCTTAGAAGAACTGCTGGATCAGATGGTAGGTACATCAGACATTGTGACAGGTACTTCCAAACTGCTCTGGGAGAATGCACATGTTTACCCTCCGCCAACCTGTGCCTTTTTCTGCATAGCCTTACCCAGGCTGATGCCAATCTTCCTAATTCCCATTGGTCTTACCACCAGAATAATGGGCTCTCATAAAAATATGCATTAGCCATTTGCTTTTTGTCTTCTGTGAGTGCCAGTTTTAGCTTTTGCCCATTTGCTCATTTAGCTCTCCCTTACCAACAGGGATTGGAAGGTGTTCATGCATTACACAACCAGAAACACTTTTCCCTTCCTCTCTTGTGTGCAGACTCTTAGAGACTTTGTATTTTCTTTATGTTTTATGTTTGGAGACATTTTTATTTCAAACTTCTCTTTTCATTTTTTTTCCTCAAAGACAGGGTTTTCCTGTGTAGCCCTGGCTTTCCTGGAACTTACTATGTAGACCAGACTGGATTTGAACTCAGAGTTCCACCTGCCTCTGTCTCCCAAGTGCTAGGATTAAAGGTGTGCAGTGCCTTGCCCTGCTATTTTTGTGTTTTGATGCAGGGTTTCAGCATGCAGTCCTGGCAGACCTGGAATTTGTATATATACTAGACTGGCCTCAAACTCACAGTGATCTTCCTGCCTAGGCCCTAATAGGCCTAGGATTGTGATGTTGCCTTATATGATAAACGGGAACTTTCAGATGTGACTAAGTTAAGGACTTTGGATTAGAATAAGCCTAGGATTATAGGCATGGACTCAAAATATTTATAAGGCGGAGGGAGACTTGACTACAAAGGAAGAAAGCAATGTGAAGCTGGGATAAGAAACTACACGGCTGGCTTTGAAGATGGAAGAGGGGCCAGGGGAGGCGGGATACAGGGGACCTCTAGAAGGAGTAAAACAAAAAGACAAAATTCTCCCCAGTGGCCTCCGGAAGGGGCTATTCCTGCTGATTCCCCCATCTGTAGCTCACTGAGCTCATTTTAGACATCTGATCTGAAACTATAAGAGAATAAATTTGAGCACGCTAAGCTTGGAGTCATTTGTCATTGCGGCAGCAGGACGTGACCACCGTGCTCACATGTCCATCCTCCAGACAAGAACTCTCCTCTGCATCAGAGCCATGTGTGCATCTGCTCGTTCTTGGGTCCAGCGAGACCCGAACAGAGCTCAGGACCATCTCCCTCATCCTTGCGCACTTCTGTGCTTTATTTAATGGAACCACCGTCTCATGCGTCTCAAGTGAGAACCAGGATGTTCCTGACCTCCACCTGTCCACAGCCAATAGTCGTGAGGTTCTGGGTGCTGACTGCCAATGATTCCTCCAACAGGCCTTACTGTCCCTGTCACCCCATGGCTCTCCTCTTACCGATTTATCCTTTCATCAAGTTCGCCACATCCGCACCTACACGAACCTTCTAGAAGGCAGAGCAGACCAAGATCCTTCCTGCAGCCACTGTTCAGAGGAAATCCAAGCTCCAAGGCAGGTTGTACGATGCAATCCACATTGAGAGGTGTATTTGTGTGAGCATCTGGAGGCCAGAATCAATGCCTGTGAAAGCCCAATGCTTTGCACAAGGCCTGAGAGTCTGCGAATTGAACTAGATTGTATTACAGACAGCATAGACGTGTTTCCTTTGTTCATAATATTTTTGACATTAAGAAACCTTTCTTTTGTAAGTGTACTCTCCTCTGGCAATACTATGCTGTCGCCAAGAATAAGAATGAGCAGAAACCCCAGGCAAATATTGTATAAAATTTTAAGAAAAAAAATAATGGAAATGTTAGTAAATACCACGGTCAACTCATCATCTCCATGTGTTTTTGTGAAAAGCATTTGAAGTTTAATGTTTCCTTGATGTTCAAAACGAGTCAGAATATTTTTTAAGGCTGTTTAGATATTTTGAATTTGACCTCTGGCAATCTTAGAAGGTGACTTTTCTAATCATCTGTGAAGTGTAAGGACAATGTGTAATTTATTTAAGTCGCGTGTGTGCTCATCTCTGTATGTGACAGTCAGGACAGCATCCTAGATTGGCCTCAGAACAATGAATGTCACAGGATGCAACACGGCTCTTTTGTATGACCAAGCCATGTGGAGCTCTGTGTTCAGCATGCTCGGTTTCTGAAGGAAAGGAAGGATGACATCAACTCATGCTTGTAGAACGGTTCCTGGAAAAATAAATCAGAAATGAGTGAATACGGATGCTGGTAGCATGTGAGAATGACCAGAAGAGATGGGATGGAGACTGAGGGGCAGTTCCTTGTCACTTGTAATAGCTGGGATTTTGAATCATGTAGCATCAGTTTGAGGTGACAAAGGAAATAAGTCCTGGTGAGGTGGATCAGCGGGAAAAGGCATTTGCCGCCAAGCCTGGCAACCTGACCTTGATTCCCTAACACTTACATTTGGAGGAGAAAACCAAGCCTCAAAAGTTGTCCTCTGCCAGGAGGCAGAGACAGGCTGATCTCTGAGTTCGAGGCCAGCCTGGTCTACAAAGAGAATTCCAGAACAGCCAGGGCTCTGTCACACAGAGAAAACCTGTCTCAAAAATCAATCAATCAATCAATCAATCAATCAATCAATCAATCAATCAATAAAATTGTCATCTGACATCCATACATGTCCACACACATGGGCACGAGCATGCACACACACAGACACACACATACAATTAATAAAATGTTGGTCATTTGAAAAATAATAGAAGGTGTGGCCAGTGACAGTCCTCATGTGTTACGTTACTGTTTAAGAAGCACCAGTGTATTCTTGGTTTCCGGCCTAGAGAGCCTTTTAAACAACTGATTTAGAAATGATTTCAACTTAAAAAAAAGCATAAAAATAAAAGCGCCAAGAAGAACCGTGTGTCCTTAGCAGACTCACCTGCCAGCATTTGTCTTGTCTGAGGTTACCCTATCTGCCTCCCTTTCTATCTAGACCCAGTTGCATCCCTGGCCCATCTGAGATCTTGCTTGCTTATGTATAAAAGTTGATCACATTTTGTATCAGTTGTTGGGACAAAAGACCTAACAAAAAGTCACATTGAGGGTGAGGGGTTTTATCTTGGCATACGGTTGTGTGTGTGTGTGGGGTGGATAGAGCTTGTCATGGCTGGGAGTCATTGTGATTGGACCTCAGGCAGCTGGTCAAGAATCGGAGAAAGAGTGTAGGAGTTTGGTTCACTGTCTCTTCTTCAAGCAGTCTGGGAACCCAGGCCATGGAATGGTGTGGCTCAAGGAGGGTGACATCTAGACAGTCCCTCAGACACACTGCGTGGCTGATCTCTTCTAGAGACTGTCAGTTGACAATTGATCTTAACCAGCACAGTGACTCCTAAGGATGTAGCTATTGGACAGTTATCATCTTCAAGAGTTTATGGCTACCCAGTGAGGGCAAGGAAGCAAATGCTCCTTTCTTTCTTTTTCTTTCTTTCTTTCTTTCTTTCTTTCTTTCTTTCTTTCNTTCCTTCCTTCCTTCCTTCCTTCCTTCCTTCCTTCCTTCCTTCCCCTCCCTTCCTTTATCTTCTTCTTCTTCCTCTTCCTCTTCTTTTTCTTCTTCTTTTGAGACAGGGTTTCTCTTTCTAATAGTCCTAACTGTCTTGGAATTCACTTTGTAGACCCAGCTGGCCTTGTACTCATAGAGATCCACCTGCTCTTCTTCCCAAGTGCTGAGATTAAAGGTGTGCACCACCACCACCCAGCAGAACTGAATATTTCTAAACCAAAGACCCTTCAAAACATCTATATTGTACAAAATGTGTACGGAGCATCTCCTGTCACAGGTGAGGGGATCAATGAGGTGTCACCATGGAGCTTATTAAACTTGTCAAATGGGTCCATTAGTTAGTTTCTAGTAGGTGGTTTTCTCTTTCTTGCCTTTGCTCCAAACCAAGCCATTCATCTCCAAAAGCCAGCAGCCTCCCTAAAGTTCTACATGGAAAAGACACACAGATTCATTCATATCATAGTTCTGCAGGGGAACTGAGAGAAGATTTTTCAATTACTTTATTTAAAAGTAATTAAAAAAATAAACGGTGCATTATTTCAAGGGCGTTTCCTTCCACTGACTGCCGTGGTCACTGGGGTCAGGGTCTGGACCCTGTTTTTTTCCCACTGTAGCTGAGCTTGAGACAGAGGAGAGAAATGTGCAGCTGGATAATGCCAGAAGCTGTTAAGTTGGAGGAGCGGAGGAGGGGGTACCTTTCTTTCTGCGGCTGTGTCAAAGACCCCAAGCCCAGCACAGTTGCTCTGACTCCTGGAGACAGGGCTGTGCCGTCTAGTGTTTACAACACAATTTCAGAAGCATTCCACAGATGCTTTAGTGCCAGATACCATTTGGCTAAATGAAAGGAAAAACGGATCTGTCGTTAACGGATACTGTTCCACAGTCCCGCGGAGACTTGGGTGGTGGGCAGGGTGACGTAAATCAGCCAGACTGGACTTGTGGCCTGGTTTGGGTTTTCCCCTCTGATTCTGTTTCTGCTCGCTCTTTCTGCTCTTCTGCTGTTCTCCTCAGAACATACCTGACCTTGGCCGCACTGGTGGTGGTGGGGGATGTATTTTGCCCTCATTGGTCAGTTAGTTGTGAATAGGGATTAGAATTTTGAACTAATTTGATCCTTGGGTGAAAATCATGATGTTTACTTGTTCAACTTTCTTTTAATTTTTTTTAAGACACTGGAGATTAAACTCTGGGCCTTAAAGTATTTGAGGCAAGAACTCTGAAACTAAGCCATATCTCTAACTTTTAAGAACATGAATTTTGAGGCAGAATCTAAGTACCCAGGTTACACTTGACCTTTAGGTCTCCCAAGTAACTGGAATGATAGGCAAACCCTGCTTGGCAACAAACCCAGGGTTTCACATTGTGCACTGCACAACTCTAATTAAACAAAACATTTATTTGTATATGAGTATGAATAGTTTGCCTGCATGCATGCAAACACACGACATCATGCAGTGCCTGTAGCGGCCAGAAGAGGGAGCCACATCCCTGGAAGTGGAGTTAGAGAGGGTTGTGAAGCACCATGTGGGTGCTGGGAGTTGACCTCGGGCATCTTCCTCTCAAAACAAAACCAAAAACAAAACAGAATAATCTTGGGGCTGAGGAGATTATTGAGTGGGTGAAAGAGCCTGTTGCCAAGCCTGAAAGCCTGAGCTTGATCCTTGGAACCAAAGGTGGACGGAGAGCACCGACTCCTGAAAGTGGTCCTCTGACTTCCGTGTGTGCTGGAACATGTTCGCCCTCCTGCCCCCACACAAGTAAATGAATAAATAAATGTAACTTTTTTTTTAAAGAATATAATCCAATTGCAGTGTTTCCACAGACTTGTATATCTGCACATCCTATCAATTTGAGAGTATCTTGGCCTTCCCCAAAGACACCCTTTGCTGCTTAGGTTTAAAAATGGTACCTACAACGTCCGCTCAGGACTACTCGCTTGTTTCCTGCTTCTGTGGATCTGCCTGTTGGGGATGTTTGGTTTGGATGCAATGCATGGCTCCTTGTGACTGGCATCCTTTGGGCAACAGGGTCATCAGTGTACAGCACATGCCAGTTCTTCCGTTTTGTTTTTTATTTGCTCATTTGGTGCTGGAATCCTACGTGTGCCCTGTGTTTACTAAACAGGTATATCCTATATCCCAAACTCTTCATTTGCTTTTGTTGTCAAATAACATTCCCCTGCAAGGAGAGACTACGGTTTATTTACATACTCATCACTTGATGGACGTATGAGCTGTTTCCAATTTGGGGTTATTAGGAACAGCACTTGTCATTTTTTTAAATATTATATGTAATGTTACCATGACTATCTTGGTGAAAAAGTAACTTAGAAAAGTAATGGAAAGATTTCCAGTCACAGAGCATAAATAAAAGCCCACCGGCATGGGTGTTTTAAGCCTTAGGCCCTTTGAATAATCCTTCAGCATTTGTAAAATGGGGGGATGGGAGATGTTAGCGAGAGATCAGACAGAGTGGGCAGTCTCTGGCACACAGTAATTTTCCAACCCGTCTTAGCTGTCTGTCATTGTGTATGCTCCAAACGAGGGGGGTGGGTGGGAAAAGTTTTTTGGTGTAGTGGGCAACAGTTAAAGTGGAGATTGGTTAGAGTGTGAGATGAAGTGACGGTTGACAGCTCAGCCCTAAATGGGGCACCTCCATCAAGTCCTCCAGGGCTCAGGGCAACATGGGTGGGGAGGAATGCCGTGAAGTATGTTTGCAGACATGCCATGGCCATTGCAATCATGAGCTCACAGCCACTGTGGTTATCTGCACAAGGTAGGGCCCATTGCCATTCGATGGGGCATAGGAGGGGCTCCCGAGGCCATGCCCCCTCTGGCAGTTGATGTTTCCCTAGGAGAGGAAGGTGTTTTCTTCTGGAGGTGTGGATGCTGTAGGATGGCCTGCAGTCTCCTGGATATGTAGCCAGCATGAATCTGATTCAGTAGGTTAAAAATAAGATATGAAGGCTGGAGGGGGATGTTTTGGGGGAGCCTGGGGAGTGGGACAGGGGAGTAGGGGAAGATATGGATATGTCTTCATGCTTGAAATTATCAATCAATCAATAAATAATACTCTTTAAAAAGGGCAGCGTGGGGCTATCTTCACTTTGGAAATATTATCACCAGTTTCACATGTCTCTCACCAGGACACCTTGCCTTCCTTTCGGTGCCTGCATTCAGCCACACACTCCACCTGCAGACCCGCGAGCACGTCCCTGCTTTGAAAGCTAGCTGGATCAGAACTGCCTGACCAGCCGGCAGTCCACGGCTGAGCTCAGCACTCGGCTCCCTGGCTCTCGACGCATTCAGCTAAATCCGCCATTATCTCTATGGATGCCTTCTTATTCTGCCTGCTGGTTCTGTGCAGCGATCTCCTGGGCCTCAGCTGCCAGAGGGGATGGTTTTGGTCTTGAGTGACCTTTCTCTGCTCTCATCTCCCCCATTCTGTTTGCATCCGTTCTTTGATTTTGTGATTTCTGCCCCTGGGTCCTCACCTTCGTCTTCTTTCTCCACACTTTCCCTTGGATGCATTTGCGGCAATATCTGTTTCATTCTTGAAAGCCTCTGGGTCTTTCCTTTGGAAAGCTCTCTCTTTATGACACTGAAAACGTTTCATTATTCTGCAGTCTTTAAAGGGGAGAAGGGCTCCCTTTCTCCACGTCTTTTCTAAATTTTCTATGCTTTAAGGAATCCATTTCAACCCCCGCTAGAGCATGAGTAGACGTGACACAATCTTTTCTTTTGCATCTCCTCTCTCAAATGCTACCTTTTGTTCTTAGGTTGTCTTTGATTTTTTGAGCAAAGGTCTTACCCTGTAGCACTGGCTGGCTTTGAATTTGCCATCTTCCTCCTCCAGCCTCCTGAGTCTGGGGATTACAGATAGGGTGCCTGACTACACCTGCTTTTTCTAGTTATTCTATCCTTGAGTAACTAACAGACCCTTCTGAAAGAAGAAAAGCAAAGGAATTAAGTGCTAAGAGCTAAGAATTGCTGAAGTAATTTTATTGATAATAAATAACATAGATAAGGTGCGGGCTAATGTGGGTAGTTTCTTGACTCGCACAAGGTTATGATGACTCACGTCTCATGTTTCACATCCCAAGTCTTGGGAAATTTGCTCATGAGGAAGATGCAGTGCGTCTTTTCTCCTCAGCGTCTGATAATTTCAACAGTGGCATATCGTACCCAGTGGGCTTAACAGCTCCAGGGCCAATTTGTACCTGAGGTCCAGTATCATGCTAGTTTACTGTATGGGCGTCCAGGTCACCCCAAATTATGCTGCGATAATGTCTGATTGTTTGTCAAGCCCTCGTGGATAACGCTGCTGTCTGCCGCTACATCTGACCGTCTGATGCAGAGGCTGCCTTTCGTCCACCATCTCCAGTCCCCTTCTCTCCAGCCCATGCCTTTGGCTGTACACAGGCAAGGAATCCTGTTCAGATATCCCCTTTATCTTTCCAGTGTCCCTTTGAGGGCTCACATCAATGCATTGATCTCTTTTCCCTCTCCGGGTCGCTTTCATAATCTTCCAACTCCCACCCTGCTCTTTTTAAACAAAAGCCTGAACTTGGCTCTTGCTGTGGGGGGGATTTGGTTACCCGCTCCCACCCTGTCTTTTCACTCAAAGATTTCTCTCTTCAAATTCAGTTCTGTTTCTTGTCAAAATTACACCAGAGCCTGTCTATTTGGAGATTCTCAGCTTCCTCTCTAGACTTTGTTCCTATGGGATGAAAGAGGCTGCTGTAGCCTAGTAAGGCATTCCCAGGGAAACTGCCCCCACCTAACCTCAGAGACGCGCTTGAACTTCCAGGGGCTTGGTTTCCTTTCAGGCCTTTGATATCTCTTTGAGTGTTCTCTGCTGACCGCTCAGGTTCTCTTGCTTCACTTTTTCTAATGAAGTTTTCACCCTTTAGCCATTCTACCGTATTTGGATGCAGCGCTGGCAGTCGATGTCAAACTTGTTGGGGTTGTGAAGCTATTTTGGGGTATTCAAGACAAAGCTGAATGACTGGTCTGACTGAAGTCAGGGAGAGGAGAAGAAAAAGGAAAGGGATTGTGGAGGACAGCCAGCATGAAAAGATGGGTGTTCAAATCAAGGTGGCGGACAGGGACAGGGAGCAATGAATGAATTCATCAGAGATCAGAGGCGGCTGTGACAGTGGAACTACTGGGAATTCCCAGCCATCTTGAGGACGTTCTGAGCTTCCACTGCAGATGGGATGGGTGTGGGGGCGGTCATGGGGTGGATTTAAGGTAATCTTATCTAGTCAGAGGGGAATGGTGACCCCAGCTGACACTATATGCACCGTATGCACTGAATGCAAGGCTTGTTTGCGGGTCCTTCTGAAGAATGCCGCTTATACAGAAAGCCTTGCAACTGTCTTTGGAGTAAAGACAGTTTTGTCTGTCATTCATCTATTTACTTTGGTTTTTGCTCCAGCCTAGGTTTTTGAGCAGCCCTGGAGATGGTTCTTTATACACCGTGCTCAGCAAGGATCCATGTTCTCCGGCGCTTTCTTTCCATCCCTCTAGCTAACTCACTGCAACCTCTTGTTTAATTCACTCGCTCCTTCTGTCTGAAAGCCATCTTCTAATGTGTGTTCTCCCCTTTGCAGCTCCGGTTCCATGGGCTCAGCTCTGTGTTTTTTGTTTGTTTGTTTTGGCTCTTGTAACTAGTGTGGTAATGACAATCTACATTTTACGGTAAAAGATTCCTGGTGGCTTAGCAAAAATGCTGTCTTTTGTTCCACAGTATTGGTGAAAAGTCCGTTTAAGCATAGGGGAAGAGACAAAGAAATGGGGAGAGAGTGAGAGAGGGAGAAAGAAAGGGAGGAGGCACCTATCTTTTAGGAAGAATGTACTGAAACATTTCTAGAGGAAATTACGTATTTGGACCATGCTCCAAAATAACCCAGGAGGAGAGAGGGGAGGCAGGAAAGGAACTAGGAACTTGTTCGTGGCTAAACAGTATTGGTCCCATTGCAATGTTCTATAACGAACACATGAAGGTTCAATAGCTATATTGACCCAAGCTTTGAGGATGTTTGACCTTTTGTTATCAAAGGTGTAACTTAAGTATTTTTTTGTTTGTTTGTATGTTTTTTTAACGTTTTGGGACATGGGTCATTGGTTCCCACAGTCACCTCAGGTTTCTTGACTGCATGTGACCCTCAGGTGACTTCTCAATTCTTGCTTCCTATTGACTGATTATCATGCCTTTGTCACTGTTGGCAGGGACAGTGTCTTCCTCATCTTTGGAACACAGTACCTAGCATTTTTATCGACTTGAAATGAGCTGAAGGAAATCCCCAGCCCAGGGATGCTCTTTCCCCATTGGCACAACTCTTTCTGGAACAGCAGGAGCTCCTGAGTGAAGTTCCAGCACATCTGTGCAGGGTTTTCTTCCCCGAGTGTGAGAGAAGTCCCCTTGGCTTTCCGCACACAAGGCCATATCACTATGGGATTTTCTCATCGATCTGGTCCTTTTTCTTCTGACAGTTCCAGTTTCCTTTCATATCTAAAGGTAAAACTAGACTTGCTGCTTCCAGTGACTTATAGTTAATAATTCAGGTGTGGATGTAAATTAGTGCCTTCACTGTATAGTAAGTATGCCTTTGAGCATCCTCTCTCTCAGTACATCCTTCATTCCTTCTCTTCTCACATCTGTTGGGTTACTGGACCCATCTCATCCCATCTTTGTCATTTCTCTTTTGCTCCTAATGTTTCTCCCTTCAAACCCCAATCCATGACATCCTCCTGAACTCTTTATGTTGGGATCCATCCCTTGTTTGAGGGGGGTCCCTGCAGGTGGCATACAAGGAAGTGAACTGCATGAAAAGATAAGAATGAAAACCTTGCAGTGATTGACTTGGTCAACCTGGATCAGACTGTGGGGAGTCTAATAACAGACAATTACTCCCAATGTACTGAAGCCCAGTATATTTTGGAAAAAGTTTGAATCTCAACTCAGGGTACATGTCATTTCTTTCAAGAAGATGGGTTCTAGAGATATTAGAACCTACCCTGTACTAGCGTAAGGGCCAAAGGGTATTACCTGGTATTGGCCATACAGATAGCATAGAGGTCATTTGGACTATTAGCCACCTTCGGTCCTGGTTGCTGGAGCTTGTGAGAACCTCTGGCTATAAGGGTCATTTGGATTACTAGCCTCCTCTAGTCTTGGTTGTAAGAGCTTGATATGGCCTAGACCAATAGGCAGTTAATCTCTCCTAAGTCTCAACTTTTTGGGTAGAAGAACAGGTTTTTCATCTTTCCCTTTGGAAAGACAATCCTGTATGCTTAACATTTCTGGTTTTTCTGGAAACCTGTGGGCTGAAGGACTTCCCTGGTTTGCTTCCAATAGTTTGTCTCTTACTATTTTCATTCTGGCAAGTTCTACCTTACTCTCACTACCTTAATATAGCTTTTATGAATCTTAGGGGTCACTTTGACTTCGAGGTTTCATCTGGGGAGACATGTATAATTGCATCCATTTGACAAGGTTCACAGAGGGTAAGTGGTTTATTTAAGGTTTCAGAATCAGTGAGAGACAGAAGTAGAACCCTGCCTCCTAAACCTTAGAATTTTCTGACAATAGCTCAGAGTACTGAGACCTGGGTTAAACCTAGGTGGAGTGGTTAGGATTACTTTTTGGACTCATGCTGATATTGACTGAAAGCTTGATATTGTCTCCAATAAATTTTCTTATTCCCGAAAAAATCCTAACAATCCAGAGGAGGAAGCAGGCTGCTCTGTCCCATCACCCTACCAGAGTTTACCAGGTACCTTAGGCTTCCCAGATAAATCTCAATAGTAGGGCACATAGTAGCAGGGCACTATGGGTTGGGTTGGGACCCTGGGAGGGGGTGCCAAATGTCCCTTTCACAGGAGTCACATCTGAGATATTCTGCATATCAGATATTTCTATTACAATTCATAGCAATATCAAAACTATAGTTATGAAGTAAAAACAAAAGTAATTTCATGATTGGGGTCACCGCAACACGAGGAATTATATCAAAGGCTCATAGCATTAGAAAGGTTGAGAATCACTGCCCTCGGGGATGCTAATTGGAAAGATGATAGGTGATGATGGGCAAAGCGTGGATCTCCTTCCCTAAGTAAAGAGAAGAGTTGATTGTTGGAGAGCTTGATCAACAAGGGGTGCAGAATGGTGGGACAGTGAGTGATAGCCACTGCTGTGAAGCAGGAATATGACTGTCCCCTACTGTCACCTAAGCATAGAAGGAGCTAGCCATGTGGTGGAGTGGTAGGGAAGCTGGAGCAGGCTTAGTTATGACAATACCTACTTTGCACCATGCCTCTAAAGGGACCCAGACAAGTATACCATAGTCTCACAATCACCTCAGTTTAGAGCATCCACCTTCTGGGAGTTTATCAACAACTTTCTACTAAAATAATCTTTGGGGGAAAACATGCTTGTAATCAATTTACCTTCCATCTTTGATTCCTTGGCAAAAGGAACTATGTAATCAATTTGTTATTTTCATCTTTCCTCACCAAACCTTCAAAACAAACTATGTATTTATGTAGGAAACTGAGATGAGCATTTCAGTTTAGGTGAAAACATCACCATCCTAAGACAAACAAACTGAAAGATGTATTCCTTTGTCTGCATAGAATTTTAGTTTTTGCAAAGCTCAGTGTGCTCTCCCCCCACTTCCACCTTTGTCTGCAAGGAGAACTGAGCTTGTGTGGAATAACTCAGAATCAGTATTCAGGAGGAGCCCAGGAATGTATTGGGTTTATAATTTTGGGAACTTTATTATCCAAAGTAAAAAGGGAAGATACAAAAGTTGTTTTATTTACCAAGCAAGGGCAGCAGGCCTTCAGGAAGTGTTGGTCATTTCTGTTGAGCTGTTAGATAATGAGAAGGTTGACCAGATGGCTGAGTTTTACATCCTGGCCTATCATTTTCGAGGCTGCTGGATAATGTAGGCACGCTTCAGGGGAGTGGCCTTCTCCAGGGCAGGTGTGGGCTTTTGATGTGCTGTGTGAACTGCTGCTGGAAATTTATGGTTGAGCTAAGGATGAGAAGGGAAGAAGAAATAGCACATTGGATCCATTGTTTTATACAATATTACAGTAGTAGAAAGCAATACAGTTGATCAAGTCACAGTTTTCTTTGCTTTGTCAAGACCTTCCTTCCACGGCACTTCCAGCCCTCAGCCCACGGGATTGTATGTGCCATGCTGCTGTTTCCTTCATTAGCATGTCTTTAACTTTTTATCACGAGGACATATGACATATATAAGTCAAAGTCTAGGCTAGCCTTGAACTCATGATCCTCCGGCCTCAGCCTTCAAAGGGCTGGAATCAGAAGCATGCATCATCACACCAGGTTGTATATTTGTTTTTGAGGTCCCATCTTGAAAAGCGGAAATGGCGACCCACATGTGTGGCCGCAGGTGATTCTACTACTAGTGTAAGTAACACAGAGCATTATATTCTGAGAAGGATGTGGCGGCATTAAGGAGAGGTTCTGAGGATGGGAAAATTATTTATTTAATTATCAAACTATGAGGAAAAAGAGCCTCTGAAGGAAGTCAGAAAACATCAATTTATTCATTAGGGCAGTACATTTTAAATGGTAATTCTTTTCAGTAAAGAGTGGCCCTTCCGTCTGGTTCAAACTACACAGCCTGGTGAAGGAACACTGAGAAGTAGCTTACTAGTTTTAGGTGAAAACGATTCTCATTAGTCAGCTGTGAGGAAGTGCATTCAGATGAACACAGACTGTGAGACTTTCTGACAGTCAGAGAAATTTCCTATTGACCAAAGATCCCCTGGGATTTACACTCAGATTAAGATGGGGAGGGTTTCAGAGCTGCTGAATGATTTGCACATTATTCCTAGGAAGAGTTTGGACTCAGTGACCTTTGCGTCTGTTCAGTTTTGGGTTTTCAAGCTCATCAATATTGTCCCAAAGTACCTCAAGCAAGACATGGCTGTTAGCCAGCCAGAAAGTGGGGCCTTGGCTTGCTAGGCACTTAATATATCACTATTGAATTTGTCCTTGTTTTGGCACTCAAGCTAAATATAGGGGGAGATAGACTGTTATGACTCGAAGTAGCACACTGTTTGACCGGGTTCTTCTAAACTAGGGAGAGTATGTACCTCCCATTTCTTCTCAAGTACCCTTGGCCAAGCTATTGCAAATGGCATTAACTTTCATGTGAAACTTGATTCTGAGAAGTCTCTTTTCAGTCATTAAATGCATATGTGAACACATGTTCATGTACGCACGCGCGTGCGCGTGCACGCGCACACAGACACAGAATAGGATCATGGGAAATTCTTAGTGTTTTACTTACAAGTATTTTTCTATTTTTGTCTTTGACAATGAGTAGATACAGTATATACTAATTAACCCCTAGGACGGTCCCCTGCTGACTTTCCAGCAGAAGGGCTCAAAATAATTTAATATCGGCTATAAATGTTGCTTTAAAGTTTGAAAACGAATGGGGGACTTATTTATTTTTTAAGTCAGCAATTATCATTAGTGTATATGTGTTTTGCAGTATGGTAAGGGAGAGTATTATGTTTTCTTTTTCTTTTAACATTAGAGCCTCACAGAAATTTCGGGGGTCACTGACTTTAGAGGTTTGTTTCCAGAATGGGTGTTTTTAGCTTCATTTAAAACAGATGGGTTATTTCAGGTTGATTTTAAATCACAGTAAAAAAAAAGTCACAGGCAGGAAGGACAACCTGGCAAGTTAGCGAAGGTCAAATGTGAGATAAAGGGAGCAGGAAAACAAAGGGAGCCTCTGCTATAACTGTGGTCTGGTTGATTAGTCGGGATGAGGGGGGCCAAGACAGGAAGTTGGGACAGGAAGGAGAAAGCCACAGTTGTCACTGTCCTTTAGGTGTGAGAGGCAATGGGCAGAGCTAGAAAACTCTAGAAGGGAGGGACAGTGCCAGAGCCCCTTGTCTCTTGGCTAAGCATGAATTTGTTAGTGGCCCTGTCCTGGGTCATCTTAAACAACTCAAGGGCTTCATTTCTGGGGGTGTTTTAAAAATCGTGGTAACATAGGATATAAAATTGATCATTTTACCTATTTATAAAAGTATTTTGCAGTTCAGTAACATTAAATATGTTCATATTGCTGTACTGTTATCACTGCTACTCATCAAAGGAACTTGATCTCCAAACAGAAACACGGTACCCATTAAACAACACTCTTTGTCTTAGTTCACCAAAAGCAGCTCGGGAAGGAAAGGATTTATTTCATCATCTGCTTCTGGCTAAGTCTGTCACTGAAGGAAGTCAAGACAGGAACCCAAGCAGGGCAGGAACCCGGAAGCAGGAGCTGATGCAGAGGTGTTAGAGGGATGCTTTTACTGGCTTGCTTCCTGTGGATTGCTCAACCTGCTTTATTACAGCACCCATGACCACCAGGCCAGAGACGGCTCTGTCCACAATGAGCTGGGCCTTCCCGCATTGATCATCAATCAAGAAAATGCATCACAGACCTATCTGGAAGGAGAGTCGGTTTTCTTTAGGGATATCATCTCTGGTAGGTCAGCCACACTCTAAGGGATGGATCTACACTCAAGAGCATCTGGGCAGCACAAATTGGACTCGATGGGTTTAAAAACAAAGACACAAAATTGGGTAGGTTGGTAGGTGGGGGAGGATCTGAGAGGAGCTGGGGAAGAAGGGTGAACACAATCCAAACGCACTGTGCGAAATTTTCAAAGAATGAACACAAATAGTATTAAAAACAAAAACAACACAAGACAAATGTTAAACTAAAAGTGTGTAGGTTTAGGGGGGGTCAGCACCAGAGTTTCATGGCAACTTTTAATACTACCATGACAGTATAGTTAAGTTCTCTTTGACATGTCTCTTGTCCCAGTCAGCAGGAACATTCTGATGGAGAGGTGTCACAGTTGTGGACAGAGAGTCTTAAGATGTCTTCCAGCCAGATGTGCTGGGGCACACCTGTAAACCCAGCATTTGCGGGGTGGTGTCAGGAGGACCAGGAGTCTGAGGCTAGCCTGGGCTACAGGAGACCAGGGTCTTTGCTATGGATTATTTGTCTTTGAAGGTATAGAGATTAGATTATCAAAACCAAACTGGAAACAAATAGAAGTCAGTTTCTAGAATAGGGTCTACAACCATCTATATTTTAGTCTAGCATCTTATCTTGGGAAGGTTCTAGAATTTTAATCAATGGTCAGTGTAAAGGGACTTGTTAGTAGAATAAAACTTGCTTCTTGTCTGAGCTACTAAGGTAACAACACCTAACAGAACACAAGAGGAAGAATTCAAGGTTGAGGTGTGTGTGTGTGTGTGTGTGTGTGTGTGTGTGT
>LOJH01008391.1:0-12130 GCA_001685095.1 Ellobius talpinus
GTTTTTTTATTAACCAATGAAAGTAACACATAGACAGATGACCCTCCTCCATTATCTGCCTCCTATTTTTGGAGTATTGTTTAAAAAAAAAAAGACATGGCAGTTGGGAGTATGTGGTGTGCAGAGTGGCTGCTCACCTTATGGGTGTGGTGTGTGACTTTTCCTGGAGAGGCATGAACAAGCATCTACTCCTCCCAAATAAGGAACTAAGACAAATCCAAGTGATTCTATTCAAGTCCAACTTGGAAAACCCATAAGTATATTAGTAGTAGAAGTACGGGTGGCTGCTTATAGGAACATGGTTGTCAGGGAAGTGGCCTATACAAAGTCCATCCCAGCATGTATGCTGCATCCCTAGAACTTCATGAACAACTTGTAGGTAGCTTCAAAGTTTAGAGTCTCTTCTCAGTAGTCCCTACCACCTAATAAACTTGCAGGAAGAAAAGAAGTTTGTGAGTCTTTTAGCTTTCAGAGACTTCCTCTGATGCTTGAGTTGTTTACTTGCAAATTCTTAAAGATCCAGGATGTCATGTTTCAGTTTGGAACTCTGTAACCATCAGTGAGCCCTCCTCCAGGATGAAAGTTTCCATTTTGCAGGATATTGTTATAAAACAAACTAGAAGGAAAGAAGGGCATAGAAAGAAAGACAGAAGAGCAAAGGGATGAAGATGTCAAGGGGGAGAACAAGAGAGCAAAACAGAGAAAGGGGGTAGGAAAAGAGGGAGAAGGGGGCAAGAGGGGAGAGTGGAGGAGATGGGGCTGGAGGAAAGGGGGAGATAGCAAAACATAGGAAAGGGAAGTGGAGAAGATGGGAAAGGGTGGGGAAGGAAGGGTGTGAGAGGAAGAGGGGAAGCTGGGGTAGGATGTGGTCCCTGAGGGAGTTACTGAAGATCTATGTTCTTCAACTCAACCTTACGTCTAAGTGTCCATCACCCTTGATATTCACCTATCACATTATAATCCCAGCACTCCGCTAATCCAATGGTGAGGTCGGAGTCCTCATAACCCAATCCATTCCCCAAGGTCCTCCTTTGAACTAGGCTGCCCTGGATAGCTCTCTTTCAGCATATGAGCATTAGGACATAATTTAAATCTAGCCATAGAAGATCAAGTAAATTATGTTTGAACAAACTTCCCAAGAATGATAAACCCCAGAAAAAGTAAATATTAAATTTTAGCCAAGATTTTTTTTGATATTGAAGTAATGTAAAGCCCCTTCACTGAAGTTATTAAGGAAGGAACTTTGCATGGCAGTGTGCTTTGCAATATAATGCCAGTTTGCTTTTGCACCACCTCGCAGTGTTTATTTGTAGTAACTGACGTACCTGAATGGCATCTGAAATGCTCTGCTATAAATTAGCTTTGGACTTAAACTACTGAGACAATCTTTAAAATGAGTGAAATACTAAATGTTTTTGAGGTAACTCTCCTTGTGTCTGATTGTCACATGAGGAACTAGGTTTCAATATGAGGTTCTAAGTGTTTTATGTCTCCTTTTTAAAAAGGTTACTCATTTTTGCATTGTTCATACTTGAGTGTGTATGTATGTGTGTTGTTAGAAACAAAGAAAGACCTTGCTTTTGTACAAAAGAACTAATGAAGAAAGTGAAAGTAGCTTACTAAGGCATGCCTTTTTTGTAAAAAGGGTGTACAAAACCCAATAAGGCAAAAAAATGTACAGAAAAAGGCAGTATGAGATAAAATGTCTACTGAAATACCGCTGAGTTTGTTTGGGGCTGGCATCTACTGCTAGGTATGGCGTCTACCCTGAAGTGTGATCTATATGTCCAGGGAGACTCCACCAGAGAAAACTGATGGTTTATTTTCCTTTGCAAGGTATCAATTAAAGATAGCTTCTTGATTACAGATGGGAACCAATGTGCACTTCCCCAACTCCACACTAGGACGTTCTCTAGCTTAACCTTGTATAGGCCCTATGCACACTGTTGCAGTCTCTGTGAGTTCATATATGCATCCATCCTGTTGTATAATGCATCCCCTCTAGCAATTGCACTCTGTCTACCTTTTCTTCCACATAGCTTAATGAAGACAACCAATTTAAAACTGAGTGCTCCAATATCCTTTATTCTCTGCACATTGTCTAATTGTAAATCTCTATGTTACTTCCCATTAACTACAAGAGGAAACTTCCCTAACAATGATTTATGGGTGGAGCATAACTTTGTTAGAAGTGTTAACTCAAAAAATTTTATTATTTTAACTTGACATATATTTTTTGTTCATGGTACTGAGTCCTGTATAAATGTATAAATATATTTTGAACATATATCCCTCATCACATCTATGCTTCTATCTCTCTCCCTTCTTACTAACATTTGTTCATTTCATGTTCATACACACAGACAGGATCTTAAGTATTAATATAAAATTCATCTCCATCTGTAAGAGAAGGCTTATGAACTTGACTTTCTGAAACTGACACAATATGCTTATTATAATCATCCACAGAGAATACCGGTTGTCAAAGTCAACGAGTGGGTGGAGTTAATGAGAGGAAGGTATGGGGTCCGTGAGACCCTGGTGATGATTCTTCTGTATCTTGATTGCTAGGGGTGATGTCATCAATGGCATAGAAGTAAACACACAAGGAAATGAATTCAAGGACACATAGTAAAGTCAACAAGGGGCAAGGAACTTATCATTTGAGTCCTTTTCTCTGTTCTTATATTCCATGAAAGGACTATTACTGAAGAGTATTCAGGACTTGCATGTGATAGCCTTCTACTAGTATTACATATGAACCTAAACTTACATAAAAATATACATTAAACAACAGACTGAATAAACTTTGGTAAAGAGAGAATATGAAAAACTATTCAGATATATTTCTGAATTTCAGAAAAGTAAAAGACTCAATTATCCTTAATATTTATCAACAATTTCCTTTATCCTCCCTCCCGAATTTCATATGTTTATGCAATTTCTGACAAGTTTTGATACAGTTTCTAGTAATCTTATCTATAATAGTCACTTGCATTGGGAAAATTCTGTTTTCAGTAACCTCAAGCTATTAGCAGCAAATTTAATATGAAGGTAAACTACATGAGCAATCAAAAATGGAATATTCCAAATGTAAGAAAATATGAGAATAGTAAGTTATCCCAAGCATCAGTACTGAAAACTTTAACAAGCTTTCGGATGCCTTGTTTGTGTGTGTGTGTGTGTGTGTGTGTGTGTGTGTGTAAACAGAGAGATAAGGATTCCTAGCTGAGAGGAGTCCAGTATGATGTGTTCTGTAATGTACAGAGACCTGTTTGAAGGGCCTTGAAAGATGGCTCAGTAGTTAAGAGTGCTTGCTGATCTTCCAGGAGACCCAAGTTCCGTTCTTAGTAACAACTTGTAACTCCACCTACAGCTGATCAAATATCCTCTTCTGGCCCTGTGGACACCTGAACACATGTGCACACTTACACATAAATAGAGATGGCAATATATTTAAAGAAGAGGACATGCTTGAGGATTACAAACACTTGTTTTGGGTATTTGAATAATTATTTATACATAAGACTGTTTAGTGTTGTATACTTTTGCTGCAAGGTCAAGTACATACTTAAATACTGTTGCACATGTGTATACATGTGTCTATTCATGTGCATATATTCATCATCCTAAAAGAAATAGTAAACAAAGCATGTAAAACTTGCTCAGAGGTTGAGTACTGGCCTGTGATGTGAGTGTGCCTGGTTCTAACTTCCAGTAATGCAGAAGATAAACTGTGTTGGGTTTTTTAGAAAACTCCAAACTAACTTTGATAGTATCTGAAGGGTTTCATTTCTTGTAGACAAGGGCAATCAATTTGCTCCTGAGGCTTTCTTTGGCATCTTGGGCAAGATAATCTGTAGGTCTCTCTAAAGCTCCTCAGCATCCTGCATCCTTACTCCCCTCTGTCACAGGCTTTGTTTTGTAAATGTAAGATCCTCTGAATAGTCAGGTCTTCTGCTTCCACAGACACTTGTTATTTGAAACCTTTTGTTACAATTCAGAAAGTTCATTCTCTTTATAGTCATTTTGATTTGTATGTGTTTATGAGTGTATATCACATGTGTGCAAGTGCCCATAGAGATGAGGAGAGGTCACCAGATACTCTGGCACTAGAATTACAGGAAGTCTTGAGCGCTCCTATGTGGGTGCGAAGAACCAAACTTGGATCTTTTGGAAAAGCAGTAATGCTCTTAACTGCTGAGTGCTCTCTCTATCACCAAGAAAGTTCAAATTTTGACCTTTCTGATTCCTCAGTAAACAGTCTGATGTATATCTTTTTCTACTATATGCTTTTTACATCTGCATATAGTCATGTCTTGTGCTAAAGCAGAAATCAGATACTTCTCACATCTTTAAGAAGTTACCTTGGCAGTCATGGTGTTAGTTAATGGATGCAGTAGACTGTGTTTGAAATGAGTGACGGTCCTACATACTGCAGAGAAGCCACAGCCAGCTCTTGGTACAGTAAATGCTGAACTTTTCAAAGATAAAATCGAGTGAGATTAGTACATATCCTTGACATTTGGTTTTCAGTCAGAGGGAAGGTCATAGCTAAAAGGTCACTGAGAAGAATTCGCTCATTCACAAATAAACAATGCTGTTATTTTGCAAAAATGTGACAAATTGTTTTCAATAGACCCATGAATGTAAAAGGGTGTTACAAACACAACTTTTTAATTCAAGCCATAGTCTTCCATTTCTGGGCTTTGGAATGTAAAAAGAAAATCAAATCATGGTCTTCTTCTAGGGGTTAATGTGCAATACTTGTTTCCTTTGTAGCTCTTTACTCTTTGAACTTGGCATTCAAGAATATGATTTGCCTAGCACTTCCTAGGTGCTAATTGTGTGGTACAATTTTGCATTCATTCTGTTGATTTAAATTGCCTTGGATTAGAACATTCTCTCTTATCTCTGATGTGCCCCCACCTCTCTCATATTTAGCTGTTTACAAAAGGCTAAATTTCCTGTTAAATAGTGTCAAAAGTGAGGAATAGCTTATGATCAAGGACACAGACGTGGGTCTTGCTGAAGAGTGCAAAAACAGTAGTTCTGCCCTGTTCTTGGGGTGTGCATGCCAGTGTATATAACCTGGGACAGATCCATCAAATTGGTATCAACTGAAACCATTGCATAATAAAACTCTATGATTTATTTAAAAATTTGCAACCAGTTGTGCTGGTGCACTCCTAGCATGTTAAAGTGTCGGAGGTGGAGGCAAGACAGTTAGGAATCGAAGGCCAGTCTCAATTTCATAAGCCCCTGCCTTGCAAAGCAAAGCAAAGCGTCAAGAGTATCTTTGAGTATCAAAGTCTATTTCAAATGCTCACTTCAGATGGATGTCTAGTTAATGTGCATTTTGAAGCGAAGTATTTTAAATCTTAAATCTCATTCTTGTAAGAAAAACAACGCCATAAGTTCCCGACTTTGTATGCCTTTTTTTTTTCAGATGAGCTAGCAAATTCTTCAGAAACAAGATTGTCACTAGAGGAGCTTTTGGGGAAAGGATTTGGACTTCATAATCCAGAAGCTCGGTGGATCAATGGTAGGTGAAAAACTTTTCAGGTATATTGTTGATTTTGGATTCTCGTTAACAAAAGAAAAAGGACACTTGAAGTGAGTGTACTGCTGTAATTCTTTGAGATTCACAAGTGTGTTATCTAACCGGTGAGAACTCAGGCTCATCCTAGAGAGAACCAGGATCTCAGCCAATGCATCACTACCTCTACAGCTGTCTTTTGCATCTAAAACTGACTGTAGTGTCTTTACTGCACTTGTCCTTCTTTCTACCCTAGAAATGAAACTGTTTAGAGTTTTCTTAAATCAATGTTGTATTAAAATAAGAAAATAAAACAAAACCAGTGTGTGGTAACTTGAGCATTTGTTTGTCTTAATGGATGCTAATAAAATGAGTTACTAGCTAAATTAATCAAGAAAAATATATTTGTGAAGACAGCTGCAAGTCTTTGTGTGTGTATAATTTGTCTGACTGTGCGTGCTAAACGTCTCAAGTGGAAAGAGTTAATTGTTGACATTCACTTTCTTTAGATGTAACACTTCATTTATTTTCATTTGTATGAAAATAATATATCATTTGCATGAAAATATGTATCATTTGTATATTAGGGCAAAATTTTGCCATTTTTCAGATAAAGATGATCTCATTAATGATCTATTTCTTCCTGAATGTTTTAACAAACTCTCAGAATGGCTATTCTAAATGTTTAGAAATATTTTCATTGAGATGTATATAGACTTTGGAGTTGATTAATTTTGCTCTACAATATGGTGTTTTTACATGGTAGCTCTTTATGATAAAGTCTTAATAATAAGAAATTAACCATTAATTATTAACTAAAAATTAACTGTTAAAAGATGATATCTTAACTCACGTGGGCAAGGGTCAAATCAAACTTGTTTGACATCAAGACAATTCATCAAAAGAAACCAGAACACAAATGTATCATTTAAAAAATAAATGAATGTCTTTAATTGATACCAACTGCTATTTTTTCCTGAACATATGTCAGTTGATGTTGGCTGGAATATGAATGTCGACATGGCATTTATATTATAGATAGAGACTATAATGAAGGAATTTTCTTAATATATTTTTGCATTTCCTTTGTAATTGTCCATAAATTTGAGACCAGCTATATACAGAATTTTGTCTTTTCTCTATGATTGCTTACCTGGTATAGTTTTTTTTATCATAAATGAGTATTGTTAAATATGACTAGTAAAATACATTATTAGCAAGGGCTGTCCTGATGCATGGGTTTCCCCCTGATCGATATCCCCAGGTTGTGATCACAGTTAATTGTTCACATAATTGTCAACACAGGTTTTCATCAAAGGAATCGATAAAAGGGATGGTTCCAGAGTTCTTTAAACATTAGTAACACTGTAAATTATTAGATTTAAAATCATAACTCATCCTTCTCTCTATTGACTGATTTTGAACCAAACTGTAGACATTGCTATTGTCAGACTCTAGAATGGAAGAAAAAAGTCATTGCCTTTAACCCCCTTCTCAGACTAGCTTGTACTGTTTAAACATGCATTCCTCTTTTGTGTACAGTTGGCACCATGGTATCATAACACCTGAGGAAACAGACATCCCAGCAAAGAACTGCAGGCTAGGCTGAAATACACTTCAGATTAGGACACAAATATTGCTTTTATACAGCTCAAGGTTTGAAAGTCATATATTAGGTGTTAATTGCTTTTATTAAAACAATTTTCTTAACCATCTTGAATTAACTTGATCTTGAGATGGTACCTGGGAGCAACTCTGCATGGCTAAACCACAGCTATGACAGCCTAATCCATTAGAGAAATAGTGTCTATACAAGGATTTTCTATCAAAGTAATCCTTGAAATTGGAATATGCAGAGTTGACGCTCTGAGAGCAGGCAGTCTGTGTAAACACTGAAGATGTTGCCATGTTATCTGTAGCTGGGAGACAATGACTGTTTTCAGAGTGGTTGTGTTCCTGGAGTTACTGGGATCAAAGCCTGGGTCCTGGCATTTCTGTGTAAGCCAGGTTCATCTACTCAGCCTTAATAATCTGATTGAACAAACTAGGAATAGCAAAAAGAAAAGAAATTATTCAGTGTGATCACATTGGAAAGAACAAAGAACTCTGGAACTATGCCCCTTCCCCAGTCCATCTTTATGGTCCTCATGTCAGGATTAGGCTTAAATTAACAGCAAGAGGTATATTTGTAGCTAACATTACAAGTCAAGGTGTGATCTTACTTATTGCCGTTTCCTTCTTGTCTGGGTTCCAGTGTTCCCTGTGCGATTGTAAGAACTATGTGAAATCCCTTTCTTTTGAGACATAGCTCTCCTCTGTGGCACCAGGCTTCAGCCTTTTACCTCTCTTTCCATGAAGTTCATGAAAAAAATCCAAATACTTTGAGATCCACTGTTTTAAAAAATTTGATAGTCAAATGGAGGGACACAAGTACCTCTTTAGAATACTCTTATTCCTTTAACAATAAAAAAGTTTTATGCATTTGTACAATGCATATTATTTGTGCCCATTGAGCACTACCCCCTCTGACTCTCACTGGTGTTTGTAGCCCATCTCCCTGAGGGATTCCTTCTTAGCAGGGCAGTAACAGTGGGTGGATCTGTGCTTTGTTTAAACTCTTCTTGCTAGCAGTCACTAGATACTTACTTTATTTATATATTCTGCACATACCCAAAATAATTGAATGGGAGCCACCTTCATGGAGGGGGTAACCTTGAACTCCTTGTGAACAATTATATCTGAAAGTGAAAGATGGACTTTCTTTTTACTTTTACGGTTTTCTTAACATAAAAGTCACCTGAATGAATTCAAGCCCAGCTCATTTTGAAGCTTCATTTAATTCTTGGAGGTCATCCTATGAACGCTTAATGCATTATCGCTCAAGAGAAGGAGGGTTGCCTAGTTGGCACTGGCATGTGTGTTCTCATTGTCTATGCTGGTTCTCCAGTGATGTATATGAGGGTGTCACTGCAGCCTTGGGCAGGTACCGGTTCATGATTAGCTAAACAACTGGCTTGTCCCAAGTTTTCTTTTGTCCTTGAGATCTCCATATTTATAATATCTTCCTACTTAAATCTCCTTGAAGCCTGGAAATCTATCTGCCTTTGAAATTGTTAATCTTTACACCTTTATTTAGTAATCAGTTTGAACTCCAGTGAATCTAATAGTGAACACATTCTCTGCACAGCATTATAATAGATGACATCACACATGCTGCGTGTTAACAGCCTGTGACACTAAATTCACCCAGAAACATGAGGTTGAATCTAGAAAATTTTCCAGATAGAAGGACAAATCAAAGCCTGTCTTATTTTATTTTGTAATTTGCTAAGTTTATTCTCTGAAAATTTCGTACATATATTCGATGTATTTTGATAAAATTCACCCCACTTTTCCCCTTGCTACCCCCAGAGCCTCCCACTGTCTCCGAACCCCTCCCAAATTTGTGTCCTTTTTGTGGTTGTTGCTTGTAACCCACCAAGTGCAGTTATGGCTGCTCATATATTCATGGGTGTGGAGTCATCTACTAGAGTGTTGTCTATTTGTCAAGGGCCACACCCTCACAGAAAACTGACTTTCGCAGCCCATCAGCCATCAGCTATTAACAGGTCCTCAGCTAGGGTTGGGACTTCGGCTTTGTGAGCTCCTACTACTTGTGGCGTGAAATGCTGACAGGCTTGATGCTGCACAGGTATTCACTGAAGCAGAGCAGATTTCAACCATCAGATGCAGAGCTTGCTATCTGCTTTGCTGTTTCTCTCTGAAAGACCATTCTCTTTTCTAACACACAGACCATACCCATGATAAGTTCACTTATACAGAGCTTTTGCTCCATTCATGAGTGATGTTAAAAATCTGTCAGAGCAGCCATGAGCCCTGGCCCGTTCTGCTTGCAGCAGGGCGGGCTGGTGCAGGTGGCACAGTGAGTCCCAGAAGGTGCATAGTCCCAGCAGCGGCGGTGGCGTGACACCCAGCAGCGGTGGGCGGGCGCATGGGTTGGAGACATATGGGCAGACACATTGTATGGAATAAAATTGGATATTTATTACTTAAAAGGGGGGGAGAGAGAGGGGGAAGGAGAAAAGGGAAAGGGAAGAGAGAAAATGCACGCATGCAGAGAGAGAAGGCAGAGAAATCAAGATGGCAGGGGAGGCAGGCAGGGTCACTGGGAGTGGGCGTGGCTTGCCTCTTAAAGAGTCAAAAACCATAACATTGAGTGTTATGGCAATGTCCTAAATTTACCAGGTACATCTATATATATATATATATATATATATATATATGTATATATATATATACAGTCAGTAAAATTGGCATGTCTTTAATGATGCATTTATTAGAAAGTGAACAACACTGTCAATGTAAAAGTGGAATAAGAGATAATATATTCTGGACCCAAGTATGATTGACCATGGCCTGGAAAAACAAATTTAGATCACCTAAATTCCACATTCCAATGTGGTAACAGTTTAGTTAAGTAAGAGAACAAAGAAAGTTATAAACAAAAGGAGGTACTTTGAAAATGCATTGGAGGAAATAGTAAAGGGCAGGTTACAGCAGACCTAGGGGACTCTAACAAGGAGGTCTCAGATGCTGTCTGATGATGTCCTTAGTCTTTGGGTTGCGGTTTTATTTGTTAGTTGTAAGGATGTTATGGCAGACACATAGGTGGATGGAAGTGGCAAACAGGGGTGCTGAAGAAAACCCAAGACAAAATGTAATTAGCCTCCCAAACCTATGAAATTCTAACCTCTTTCCAGTCAGTGAAGACTTCATTAATTAAGCAGCCTTGCAGACATTTCAAGGTGTGAGATGACACGTTATTTTCAGGAATTTTCACGTACCACAGTGTCTTCCACACAGCACACAGCTTAGGAGCCTATGCTGCTGTATGGCAATGGCTTGTGAAGATTATCGTTGTTTCTCTTTCTTTGTTTTCATTTTTCCTCAAGAAATGTATCTGTAAACATAAGATTTGAAACTAATAATAAAGAAAACTAATCCTCATCTTTCACAGTTTCATGAATCCCCAATCTCCCAGCAGTCAACCATCATACACACATCCAACCTCCAGAAAGTAAATGCTAAGGTGCTTTTCACATCCAACACCCCTGGAGTCTGGGCCCTCACCCACCCTCTTTTCACTATCTGGAATCTTTTTCCTAAATCTGCTAGCCTTAGTTGCATGCTGTACAAACAGCTGATATCCATGACAGCCACTCTTCTCTCTGTAAGTCATAAGGAACATCTGTCTTAGTTATCTTAGTTGTCAACTTGACAGAGCCTAGAGTCACCTGAGAAGGGATGTCTCAACTGAGGCCTTGACCAGAGCAGAATGACTTATGGGCATGTCTGTGGAGGATTGTGTTGAATGTTAATTTATATTGGAGGGTCCAGTCCACGGTGGGAGGAATATTTCTCAGAGGTGTTCCTGGATTGGATAAGAAAGCTAGCTAAGAGCCTGTGGTCAGGCTACCAAGCAGCGTCCTCTCTGGTTTCCGTGTTTGCTCTTCCTGTCTGTGAGTGTGTTCCCTGGAGAAGAAATGCTTCACAGAAAAGCAATCTGCCTTTCCTTTAGGTTCCTACCTTGGGTGCCTGTCCTGACTTCTCACTGACTTGGAAGCTTAAGCCAAATAAACCCTTTCTGTTGACTGAGGTTTCTGTCCTGCCTGGTTTCTGCAGTCATTAAATCCCAAAGAAATCACACAGAGGTCTCCATTAATTATAAACTGATTGGCCCAGTATCTCTGGCTCTTATTAATTCTTATAACTTACATTAGCCCATTACTCTGTCTATGTTAGCCAGGTGGCTCGGTACCTTATTCGGCGAGGCAATCACATCTTTCTTCTTCTGTGGCTGGGTCACGACTACAGCCTGCAGAATCCTCTTCCCAGAATTCTCCTGTTCTCACTGCACTGCCTCTACTTCCTGCATAGTAGCTCTGCCTATGCTTTCTGCCTGGCTACCAGCCATTCAGCATTTTATTAAACAAGTACAAGAAACAAATGTTTACAGAATAAAACCTTTGTCCCATAGCACCTCTCCTCTCCTAGGTTTCTTTCAGTTACATGTTTAACACAGCAGAAGAAACTAGAACACTCCCCCACAATATGCACACATACACAAACACATACACAATTCTCCAGCACTAATGCACTCTCTAGCTCAGGTTGGATTTAAACTCATGCTATATATACTTCCTGTCTTAGCCTCCCAGGTACAGGAATTACATGCTTAATCACTATGCTCAATTTCTCGGATACAGAAATATTTATATCTGGGAAGGCTGTAGCCTCACAGATCTCTAAATGCGAAGGGCCTTCCGTCCTGTCTCTAGAGATGTTCTGGAAATTTGATATTTCTTGATAAATCTCCTTTGCTGTTTCTCTCCCAGGATGAAAAAGTCATGGTTATCACTTTTATGAAAAATGAAGGACATTAATCTAAGGAGTACCAATATTATTTACTATGATTAGAGATTTCAGCATTAGGAAAAGCAAGCAAATATATTTATACTGCTGTTGTTTTTGTTTGTCTATGTCAAATGACTTTACCAGGCTCAGACTCTTGTTTGTCACCATAACTTGGTA
>LOJH01008391.1:13657-26738 GCA_001685095.1 Ellobius talpinus
GAAGTAGAAAAAGACAAGATCTCCTGAGTAAATTGGGAGCATGAGGACCATGGGTGACAGTTGAAGTGGAGGGGAGAGGAAAGGAGGGAGCAAAGAAAAATGTATAGCTCAATAAAATCAAGAAAAAAGAAGAAATAAAGTTTAAAGGCCAAAGAGGGGGCTCAGTAGTTAACAGTTCCTAGAATTCTTGTTAACACCCAAACCAGGCAGCTTGCAACTGTTTGTAACTAACTTCAGCTTCAGGGAGAGCCAATGCCCTCTTCCAATCTCTGATTCATGCTCTGCCTTCTTTAACATATCAGGAGAATTATGGAAATGATGTCACCCTCAGCTGCTGAATCACAGCTCAGAAAGTTGAAAATCAGGTTAGGGATCTAGTGAACTATTTTCCTGTCTTACTTTTCTCCTTCAAGTAATGCGTGGCAGAGTACTTCACTAAGGAAAGTAGACAAGTTATTAGCAAAAGCAACAAAGGGCTCACAAAAGTGCACTACTTAGCAATTTACACCTCTCAAATGACTAGAAGCATTTTATTGCTTTATTATTCATTGAATTTTAGCTTAAACTGCTAGAAATGACAAATACAATCTTCTACTACAGCATCTCACACCCGAGTCATCTTCCTTATTAGCTGCAGAGAGTCAAACTTTTGTTTGAAATTCAAATCTAAATATTTCTCTTAAAGTGAATGTTTCAAAGAATCCAGTTTATCTTAAAATAACAATGTTTGTACTAAACACCGAGAGAGAATAGGAAAGAATTTACTCATAAAATACACTGTCCACATTCAGATTTAAAACAAAAAATTCAGGAAGCAAATACATCTTTGTGTGATTTAGAGGGGAAATTATTAAGGAACTGGAAATCTAAACTTAGCTCTAAGGGACCTACATGTTCCCTTCCTTGGGTTTGCTGAAATAGAACATTGTATTTTGATAATGAAAGAAACAAGATATAAAACTGCGCTTAATTGAACAGGGTTGGCATGGGAGTGTTTAGACAGAGAATTTGCTGACTTGTAGCTGTGTGCCCAGTTTAACTCTTTTGACATAGGAAGGGTTTCAGTGATGTAAATCATGTCCATAAAGTCCTGTGCGATCCTGCACAAGTGTGCTGGTCTTCACATTATTGCCGCAGTAACTGGGTTTCCCTATTAATACAGTATAGTTGCAGATGTGTTGAGCCCAATGTCTCTATTTCTATCTCTCTTTTTATATACCCATCTAAGTACACATCTGCCTGTTATTTCTATTTATCCAGCATGTTGTCTATGGTGCACGGCCAAGACATTTTCTTTATTCAAGTATCTACATAAAAATAAACATTCTCCCTTCACTTAATAAAACTGTGAATATATTCTTTTCAAGTCATGCACCATATCTTTTCATATGGCTCAAGTATTATAAAATGAAATTACTAGTCAGAAAGGCGAGCAGGGTGGAAAGTAGAAATACATGGAAAATTGCAGGAACTCTTTAATCCAAGCTGTGATGAGGTTTGATGTGCTTTATTTCCCCCTAAATTCACAATATACCTCATTGCACTCTTCACAGTCTGGCCATATAGTGTGGACCACTGGACATAATCCCTAGTCTCTCTGACACTTTTCATTTACTAATGCCTTCACATATCTGCTAATGATTATGAATCACATATCTGTGTATCACTGATGATATCTATAGAAATACAACATAATGAGGATTCTTAGAGACCATAAAAGCTGCATGAACATAAGAACTGAAGAGATGGTTGAGGAGTTAAAAGCACTTGGTGCTTGTTTTTGTAGAGAAACTTCGTTCAGTTTCCAGCGTCCATGTCAAGCAGCTCATAACCACTTGTAACTCTAGTTCCCAGGGATACACTACTCTTTTCTTGTCTCCATAGGAACCTGCATTCATGCACACCTACACACAAACATACATTCATAATAAGAGAAAAGAAAAGAAACTACATGAACCCCAGTAATCCAAAGCAAGCACACAAAGGTTAAGTGAGAAATTTGGAGATAGTTTCACAAACGGATCTTAGAACTAGGAGGCTATATTAGAAGAATAAAGAACATTTAGCACAATCTTTGTAGAAGAAATAGATTTGAGAATTGGTATAGAGGACAGATGTCCTCAGAGAATGAAAAAGAGCATTCTTGAAGAACAAGGATGTGTGAACACATCCACAGTAATTATCATGCTGTGTAAGGCTGGCTATAAGAAACATGCTATATGTTGGAAATAGAAACAGTGAATGTATTTAAGAATTTGGATCAGCACATGGTTATTTTACTGTAATTATTACACACTGATCCTCATCATGTTGATACTTTGATTAGATTACAGCTTTGAAGCAAAGCTGAAGTTTTGCTAATGACTGTTAGCTCTATTGCTGCCAAATTAAAGTGGGAGGTTCTGGTGACAAATATCTTCCTATATGTTCACAGTGTATCAGAATGTGAATGCAATTAATGTATTTTTAGAACATACCCATGTATGCTATTTATTTGTAGTTCTTTGAAAAGCCTTTAGAAAATAAGGACACCTTTTAAAAGAGTAAATGGAGACGCAGAGAGGAATCTTTTAACTCTACATGATCCACAGGCAATAACAATCTCTGGTTAGAAGCAAGGTCTTCTTTGCCCAGAGCTGGAGTGGACAAGTGGAATAAGGGACAAAGTCTCATGTGAGTCTATGTACTATGACCTATGCTGATGATGTCACTACCTATAACTTAAAGTCCTACCAGCTTAAAGAAACACAGGGGGGAAGGAAGATAATGATAAGATTTCTGGAATTGTTAGATTATTATTAGAATGCTTCTGTTTGACTATATTTAAACCATTTTGAGAAAAATCTACTAACTTATGCAGTTTCTAAAAGAAAGTCTTTTCAGTCAGTCATAATTTTTAATTCTTCATGTATTGGAAAGACTTCTATATTATTCTATCTTATAACATTATTCTTTATTGATTCTTTGGGAATATCACATCATGCACCCCAATCCCACTCAACTTCCGGTCCCTCTATATTCTTCCCACATCACTGCATTTTCCTACAAAGAAACTTCCCACCCAATCAATTAAATAAAAAGAAAATTGCAAACATAAAAACACTTTATGCTTCTGTCTTTCCAAAACCTCTTCTTTCATCCTAGTGGCTTTGGATGCTGACCCACACATTGCCCTCAGCAGCAGCTCAGACATGGACATCACCGTGACTTCAGAGCCTCATATTACTCGTTTAATTCAGTTTGCTTCATGTCATGTTTCCTTCTTTCTATGTATGTATGTACATATCTCTAAAGTGCTGATTTTACTTAATCAGGTCATCTAGTAAATTTCAATGGCCCATCGAGATGTCTGCATAATGTAGAGCCAAATATTTCAGACCTCAAGTTTATATTAGATTAGCAAGCACCTTCTGAGATTTTTAGCGGAAAAACAACTTGAGACAATATTGTTTACCATTCAGTGGCTGACCTGCTCTCTTGTTTAATCATTTAAAGCCAAGCATTTAGTCACGTGGAATATTCTATCATATTCACAGTGTTTTTGTTTCATGTATGTTCAGAGAAGTGCCCACAGGAAAGTTCTAACACATCCATTCTCTTTCCTCTCTGCCTGGATTACCTGTGTTCTTGCAGTTAAAAAAGAAACACTATTAATATTTGCATGGTACTGTAAGAATGTATAAAAAGAAAGGTGCACTATCTGCCTTCATTTGGGTCATTATTATGCTTCTGACAACTGAAGTTATGCTTTGGGGACCTCCCTGGTACCCAGGCGCTGCTTCCTGAATATTTAATTTGCCATAGATAATGTGTAAAAATCTCTGAGTTCGAGTTCAAACGTGCTCATTTTATAAACAAAGAACTGCAGTTTAAAGCAAAAGAGGAACGTGGTCAGGGCCACAGTAATGGTAGGTAACAGAATGGAAATTTAAGTTCATATATTCTCTCTTAATGAGCATAGTACTTGTGATCAAATAGAAGTTCAAGGACCAGAATATTAAGGGAAAGGTAAATGTCAGGAAGAGAAAATTACCTTGAGATGTAGCATTAAGTACTTGCAGTATAATGTAGCAAACGTGAATCTTTTCCCAACTTACACAGAATTCTGAAATACAATGAACATAGAACAAACTTTTAAAACTGTGTGTGGAGTTGGAGCTAAGAATGAGACCAGAATTCAGGATATTTGTGCTCAATACTGGAATGTCTACCTAGGGGACCCTCACTTCCTCCCTGGAGGTCATTTTTAGTCTCTGTGTGTACAGTGTTTGCTGGCATAATATGTAATATAGATGCAGTTTTGTTTATTTTAGAATTATCCAAATCTGGATGAAATAACCCAGGAGGCTATACATGAAGCCACAGTTTGAAGCAGATCTGTTCATTCTAAATTTCACATTGTCTCTGTTGAAAGGGAAGTGTGGTGTCAAACATCAATACTAATAATGTTTTATAATTCTTTGGGATCACTCATAGATTTCTCTCCAAGTCTTCTCTACTCCCAAAGGGTTTATTAAATGCTATAAAATAAGTTAATGGTCCCAAATTCCAATACTATTGTTATTGTAAGGTTTATTATTTGAAAGTCTCTCTCTCTCTGTGTATGTGTGTGTGCACATGTGTGTGCTGGTGGGTATATGCCCTAAGCTAGTAGCATTAGAGTCCCTGAAGCTGAGTTACAAATTATTGAATTTCCTTCAATGTGGTGGGTATTTGGAAACATATTTCTGGTTCTCAAGAGCAGCATGTGGACTAGCCACTAATTCACCACTCCAGTTCCCAAGACTATTTTTTTCTTTAAATGAGCCCTCATGATATAACACCTCTAGAGATCTACCTGCAGGTATTTTTATGACTTAAATGTTAACTAGCATTGTTCCCAATAAATACTGATCATTTTAGGAAGTGTGGGAAGTCCAACATAGAATATTTTCATTATGTTATCATCTTATAAAATTTTTCATTTTCATTTTGCCAGAGGTGTTTTTTTTTGAGACAGGGGTTTGCTGTAGTTTTAGAGTTTTGTTGTGAATTTTTCAATTAAGTGTTAAGATAGAAAGCATATGTATGCATCTATCACCTGTTTGTGAATGATTTCCATTATTTTATGAATCATGTGTCATGAAAGTTCATAATATGAGTTCGATTCAAGAGCTGGAACAGAGCAATTTGACAGGAACTGTGATAAGAAACAGCATTGTTTTTGGAGATGTGCTAAACAAAGTCTAGAATCTTTTTAGGCAGTCTGTCATGAACAGTGGATGCACCATTGCAGGACGTAAGTGCTCTCCAAGATACATGAAATAGAAGGAGGGATATTTGAGAAAAGGAAGGAAACTACCTTAGAAACTCAGGGCTAGGAGGGTGATGTGCATGAATATAATCACAATATATTATAGAAATATATGAAAATGATAATGAAGTCCATAATTTTATGCCATTATCATTAGATAATAAAAATAAATTAATGAAATTTTAAAGATGTGGGTCCTGGGAACTAACCTTGAGTCCTTCACAAAACAGTTCACCCTCTTAACTGATGAGCTAGCCCTGCAGCCTGAACGGAGGCATTTTTTTCAATTGAAGTTTTTTAACTTTAAATAAGGCTATGATGGAAAGGAAGGATTTCTCAGGCCTTGCTAGCACATGAGAACATATTGGGCAGTTCTGTGCTGGTGATGCTTTAACGAAATTATTGTTTATTTATTCATTCATTTATTTTTATTATTTTTGTGTGTGTATGCTCATTTGTTTCACTATGTATATATGGGTCTGTGAGAATGTGTGTGAACTTAAGCAATGAAGTCAGAGGTCAACATCAGGTGTCTTCTTTAATCGTTCTCCATTTTATCAGACAAGGTCTCTCACTGAACTTGGGGCTTGCCAATTCAGGTAGACTGGCTGGTCACCAAGACCCAGGCATTCTCCTGCGTTGTAATTACAAGCAAGTACAGACAAATTCAGTTTTACATAGGTGCTTGCCATCCAAGTTCAGGTCTTCATTCTTCTAAGAAGTGACTTTGGTTACTAAGCCATATATCTTCATATATAACTTACATATAATTACAAGAGGAGCTCTTCCCATCCAGCTTGAGTCCTAAGACTTTGCCGTGACATCTCCATATCTTCAGAAAGCTTTGCTCTAACCTACCAAAGTTCAGCTGTGCGTGCTGGTTTAGGAAAACTATTTAGTTTGTAGGAAAACTTTCAGAGTAACTTCTGCTTCTCCTTATCAAAGGGGGGAATTAATAAGAGACACCTCTATTTTCTCATTGCTTTAACTGGACACGAAGGCTATTAATAAACCTTTTAAAACTGATCTCCTTCCACACTTCTAATCTGTAACACCTAGCCATGAGCGCGGTGCTGCCAGTACCCATGTAAGCTTAATGAGCTGGAACACTCATTACAAGGGCTGTATACCTAGGTCATTAATATGTCATCACTGCCATGTCTTTACAAATAGCATTTTAAAGCAGATCCTTTGCACACAACTTTTCTCTGTTGATATGCCATTTGCCCAACAAAATGTACCAATTCGTTATATACACGTGCACCTGCCTCTCCTTGGAGTTAGCAGGTTTAATTGATTTCAACCATTTAGAGTAGTGTGAATTCTTTAATTTGTTTTTTGTAACTCCATGGTATGATAAAATAGTGTGGTTTTTATGAGGTGTTCCTCAGCTTTTAAGTTACCCCAAGATCCTGTTGTAGTGTAAGGATTGAGACTCATGAGACTGTTTATTTACAGATGTGAGTGAGACCTTGTAGAGGTCAGTGCATGCTACTGAACAGTATCATCTTAGCTCTGTCACATTTTAAAGCCACACATCTCTCAGGTGAAAGAGTAAGTGAGCCAGTCTGAAAGGAAGCATCAAGGTTCCAGAGGCTGGTTAAAGTATTCAGTTGGGTCCCCATGGTTCACATGTACCCAAATTCTACGTGGTAATATCATCACCTACATTATTGAGAGGATAGTGATTCATTTCTTTAATGTTTAAGGACAGAATTTTTAAGTTAGTTTCCCCAGAGTACCTGCAAATCTTTCAGATTGGTCTTTTCCTCTCGGCCTTTGATGTCCACCAAACTGTGTCATCTCTGTCTCCTCTCCTCACGAGCTGCCATCTTCTGAGAGCATCTACGATTTCCCTTGTGTTTACTTCCCTTTTCTCCAGTGAAACTGGTCCTAACTTCAACCCCAAATACCTTCTATATTGCTGCTACAGTATTGGTTCCATGAAGTATTTCTCTATAGACTGTCCTTTTCATTTTATTTCAGATTTATATATTATATTTCAACTAATAAACAGATCATCAGCTTGATGGCAAACACTTTTACCTATTGAACCATCAACCCTGTCCCAAATATTATGATTTTAGTGATTTCCCAGGATGAATAAGACTCCAACTCTCTAACGGAAATTAAAAGTGAAATATCAATTTAGCGTTTCTTCCTCAAAATAATGATTATTCAGGAAAAATACACTAATCAAAGTTGGTTTCTCTTTTTTAATATATACTTCTGGTTGTTTACTTTGAAATTGTACCATGTGTTTATTATTGTCAGTAATATAACTGACTTTAATATTTTAAAACGAGAAACTGGTACACTATAATAGTTCAAGTGGAAAAAGTATGTTTGTCATTCAAAGTTTTAGATTAGAACCGCAAGATCTCAACTTGAAAACAATTTAGAAATTAAAAATTCCCATATTATAGTTCATCCTCCACCCAATATATATTCTAAGCAATGTGATATAATTGGAAACCATTAATGATTTGAATTTAACTTGTATTTAGCCCTTTTGGTTGAATAATGTCAGCAATCGTTATTGAAATTTTTCCTTAATTTATTACACCATTGGATTTCTATCTGTTCTTATTATGACAGCTTCAATAAATGAGAAGTAGGGAGGGGGAGCGAGGGAGAAAGAGAGAAAGGGACGTTGGAAGAAAGGGAAAGGAATAAAGAAAGGAGGGAAGAAGGAGGGAGAGAGGGTGAAGGAGAGATTGGGAAGAGAAGGGAAATGGGGAAGAAGAGAGGGTTGGAGAGGGAGGGAGGGATGGAGAGAGAGAGAAAAAGAAAGGGAGAGGGGGAGGGAGGGAGAGAATGAAAGAGAATATAAGTCAAGCTTTGAGTTCACCGGTATGCTATCTGGAATTTACCATGGGCCCTCCACTCTGATTCTTGGCAGCCTCTGGTACCTTTGAGAAACCCCTAGGACTTGAGAAATTCATGAGATATTAGATACACGAAGGCTTGTAGCAGCATACATGGATTATAGCAAAAGTTTCAGTATTTATTTTAAATTTCTGTTATCTTCTTTCAACAAGTTATGCATGATAAATATTTCAAACACCTCATTGTATAGAACTTACTCTTCATTCTCTGTGGATGATTTGGAGCAGTATTCAAATTCAAACAGTAATTTGATTTATATTTGCTCAAGGAAATCAAGAAATATTACAGCCCTCACAGGGAGCAACCTCATATAAGAAAGAATACGCAGTTTCCACACATAGGATTTTGTGGAGATAAATCATTTAACTGGCATGGAGCTTACTGAGCAGACTAGATTGGCTAGCCAGTGAGCCCAGAAATCTGTTTGTCTCTGCCTCCCAGTACTAGTATTACAAACACATCACCATGCCTGGCTTTTTTCTTTTTTCTTCCCCATGTGTTTAATGTATCAGACTCAGGTAGTGATGTGCCAAAGACAAACACTTTGCCAACTTAGCTATCTCCCATCTTCTTTTAAACTATTTTTAAAATAATATTTGATGGGCTTAGAAAAATAGGTTAGTGTTTAAGAGCACTTACTACTTCTGCACAGAACCAAAGTCCCTGTATCCAATCTGGCCAGTTAACAACCATCTTTAACTCCAGGTCCAAGGCACCTGTACACACAGAGCCATGTGCACTTCCTGGCACATACATGTAAATAAAAATTAAATATTTAAATAAAAGTTGACAGTCTTCGGGAATGTATTGAAGAACTATCTTAATGTGGCAATATTACTTTTTGTGTAAACCTGCTCTTTTCATTAATTTTATCAGCTACTTAAAACTAGCTATACTAACCTATAGTTGTTTGAATTCTATCATCCATAGAAATGATTTTCTAAGAATAGATTGCATAGCAATAGCAATCTTGCCTAGAATTTTAGAAGCTCACATTTCACTATATCTCTCAGGAAAAGATTAGAGAGCAGTCCCTCTAGCTTAGAGTATTTGCAGCCTGGTTAGAGTGAAAATAGGATCGAATAAACTGATATCACATTAAATAAATTAATAAACTGAAACATTGTCAGAGGCCTCTCAAAAAATCAGGATATTTTTATAAATATGTCTATACTTTAAGACTAAAGCAGAAGTTATAGCTTGGATTATTATAAGGGAATGAAGCAAAAGGACAGACAGTTTTCCTCTTTAAAATGTACATGGATATTTGCAGTTTTCCTCCTAGTTTTGACTACCCATAGATTTATTAAATTTCTATTCTGTGTGTCAGCATTCTCCTATTTTCAGGGAGATAAACAAAGAAGTGTAACTTCATTCAAAGGTAAAGTAGATGGTCTAGAGAGATGGCTTAGTAGTTAAGAGCCTGAACTGTGCTTCCAGAGGACCAGAGCTCATTTCTCACCACCCATGTTGGTGACTCTCAACTGCCTGTAACTCCAGATCCAGTGAATCTGATGTCTTCCTGCCTCCACAGGCAACTGCACACATCTATGTGCATACACACTTAGGAAACAGTGAGATAGAGATGTAGGAAACCTTTCCCATAACATATCTGGCAGGTATGTAGTGTTGCCCAAAGTACCAGGCACAGCAGTATAGAGAAAGCCTTTTCTGTGCAATTCTAACAAAATAGCATAGTTCTCAGGGGTGAGAAGGAGTCACAACACACAGAAGAAGGCATTCCAAGTTGAGAGAACAGTGGTAGGTTTTGCACACACAGGTGCAGACAGAACACTTTTCTACTTGAAGGGAAGTTTAGACTTCCCTTTTGAAAATTTAATGATTATGTGTGAATAACTTACTGATCATTGCCAAAATTACTAGAGGAAAAATATACAAATTTATTGAATTATCATGTATTGTATAGCTGTACCAAATAAAAATCCAGTGAGAGGTCACATGGTTTATATTTGAAAACACCCTTCAAGGGCGAGGAAAGCCAGAGTTGTTGGCAAAGTTATAAAGTTATAAAATACTTTTATGGTGCAGAATGAGTCTAAAGGATAGACAGAGACCCTAGGACAAAGATCCTTGGGGCCACTATCTTTCCTTCATTTTCAGTGTCTTCCTCTATTATATGACTTTCATCTTCCTAGGAAAGCCTACAGAATAACTCAGCATCATGCTTGTCTTGTAAACAAGGTCCTGAGAGAGTTTGATTTCCAGAACCCACATAAAAATGTCAAAAATGATAGTGAACAGTTGTAATTTCAGCACTGGGGAAGCAGAGACAGAAGGATTCCAGAGATCACTGGCCAACCAATCTAGCCTGCTTGGTGAGTCCCAAGACAATGAAAATCTAGGTAGACAGCTCTTAAGGAATAGCACCCATAGGTTGGTCTTTTGCCAATGCACAAATACATGCCCATACACCTGTACAAACAAGTATGGAGATGCATATGTGTGAACAAACACTCACCTGTACACACATAGGCATCCTTGATGAGTGAAGTATCAGTGAGATCGAAGACAGTTGAAGATAATTCCTCATTGATGGGTTCAGTGCTGTATAGCTAAGGAGACTTCAGAGGATGCCTCTCTGTGCTTCATGAGAGAAAAGGATCAAGAGAAAGAGTGGGTAAGATGGCCCAGAGATAAGGTTACTTGCCATGCAATCCTTGTAGCCTGAGTTTGTGCCTCAGAATGCAACTGAAGTTGAAAAAAGAGCAACAACTCTACAATGTTGTGCTCTGGCAACCACATATCCACTGTAGTATGCACACACACCCACAGCTCACCCCCAGCAGTGCAATTCCTCTAGCAAAGATTCTATAATCTCTGCAAACAATGCCACCCAGTGGGGACCAAGTGTTCATACATGTGAGCCTATGTGGGACATTTCACATTCAAACTATAGAATCTGAGGAAATGAAATTCAAGACAAGATTTTGGGGCCTGAGGTCAGGGGATTCAGTCTTTTATAGTGGAGAAGGCAGTGGGAGCTGGACCAGTTCTTGTTTGTGGTGGCAGCAAATGGCTGTGGCCTTACTACTCAATGACTCAGGAAGCAGACAAAGGGAGAAGGCATGTTTACTCCTTTTACTATTTTATTCAGTCTGGGCTCCCATTCCATGGGATTGTGCTACCTACATTGCTGGACAGTATTCAATTCCCAGTTAAAGTTCTCTGGAAACACCTCCCAGATAGGTCCAGAAGGGTGTCTCACAAGTGATTCCAATCAAGTATATAGGGAAGCATTTAAAATTGCACGTTGAGGATCTAAGTTCTGTTTTCAGGTAGAACTCTCTATGTTAAGTACTTCCCTTATTGTGTGAATGTATTTCCATCAGACAGAAGTGATGAATGCACAGCTGGGAAAAGTTTGCTAACTCTTTAAAATATCAATTTTTATTAATTTTAATTAATGTTTTATTAAAATACATTTCTATGCTGATTTATTTATTTACTTATTTTACATTCATGCTGAGGCTTTCCTTTCCACCATCCCTTCCCAGTTCCTCTCACCTCACACATCCCAATCCTCTTCTCTTCTGTCTCCATCCAAGAAAGAACAGTCTCCTCTGAGTATCAGTAAAACAAGGCATACCAGTTTCAATAAAACTAAGCACCTCTCCATGTATTAATGCTGGGCAAGGTGACCCACTATGAGGAGTAGGGTTCCAAACTCCATTAAAAGAGTCAGAGACAGCCTATGTTCTCACTGTTAAGAGTCCCATAGGAGGATCAAGCTACACAACTATAACATATATGCAGAGGGCCTAGGTCAATATCATGCAGCTCCCTGGTTGTGTTCAGTCTCTGTGAGGCCCTATGTTTCTAGGTTAGTTGATCATGTGAGGTTTCTCATGGTGTCTTTGACCCCTCTTGTTCTTATGCTTCTTTTTCCTTCTCCTCTAGAGGATTCCCAAACTTTGCCCAATATTTGGCTGTGTGTGTCTACATCTGCCTCCATCAGTTGCTTGATGGTGCCTCTCTGATGACAGTTGGGCCAAACCCAATCTGTTCAAAGGATATGGCCATATCAAGCTTCTTATCCACCATTGTTAGGAGTCTAAACTCAATTCCTCCCTGTAGATTCCTGTAAGACTCTTTGTTGAGCTTCTGCCTGACCCCAAAATGTACCCTCTTCAGGAGTCTCTCCCTCCATGCCCTCCTAACTTGATTGCTCATGTTCTCATCCCGACCTGCCCTCACTCCACTCATGAAATCTCTTCTGTTTCCCTTTTCCAGAAAGATCTGGGTATCCCCCCCATGAACCCTTCTTATTACATAGTCTCTCTGGGTCTGTGGATCGTAGTATGGTTATTCTTTATTTTACAGTTAATACCCCATTATGAGTGAGGACATACCATTGTTGTCCATCTGGGTTGCCTAACTTAGGAAGATTTTTTTCTAGTTTCATCCATTTACCTTCAAATTTCCTGGTGCCTTTGTTTTTAGCAGCTATGTAATGCTCCTTTGTGTAAGTATTATCATATTTGTTTAATCCATTGCACCTCAGAGGGTCATCTAGATTATTTCCAGGTTCTGTTTATTACAACTAAAGCTGCTATAAACATAGTTGAGCAAGTGTCTTTGTGGTATGATTGAGCATCCTTTAAGTATATGCCCACGAGTGATACAGCTGGGTCTTATTGTAGGCTGATTCCCAGTTTTCTGAGGAATGCCATACTGATAACCAAAGTGGCTGTACAAGTTTGCATTCCCACCAGCCATGGAGGAGTTCTCCTTGCTCCATATCCTCTCCCACATGAGCTGTCACGTGTTTGATCTTAGTCATTCTGATGGGTGTAAGATGGAATCTCAGAGTCAGTCGTTTTGATTTGTGTTTGCCTGATAGCTAAGGATGTTGAACATCTCCTTAATTGTTTCTCAGCC
>LOJH01008392.1:359-12289 GCA_001685095.1 Ellobius talpinus
GTGTGTGTGTGTGTGTGTGTGTGTGTGTGTGTGTGTGTGTGTGTGTATACAAACAGCCAACAGGATGGCATCCATGTGTCCTTGGGCACACATGCTGACTCCATGACTCCAGCACTCACCTGCTGGGTGTCCTGTGTCATCATCTGAGCCCTCTGAGCCTCTCCACCCATGGGAGATAGGTTAAGGAGCTTGTCTTAATATGTGCAGATTGGAAGTTGGCAGCATAGATTCTGACTTATATCTGCCTGGTTTACCACTCATTCCTAGAAATATATTTATTGAGTTTGTCATCGGGCAGCTGTGTGTGACTTCAGCCATTACTGATTCACCAGGGGTAGAGAAGTTAAATAACGATGAGTACGGTTAGCAATGTGGGGAATCAGAAGGGCTCTGTGAAAGGATATGGAAGCGAGAGAAGCGAGTATAGACTAAAATGCTTCGCCTGATATCTTGCTGAAGGGTTACCATACTATCTCTGGTAATCTAACTTGAAAGATTTTGCATAAAGTTGTCACTTAAGAGCTATTCGCAATAGGAAACTAGAAATGTCTTAAGTTTTCACCCACAGAAGGCTAGTTAAATAGATGACACCAAGTTATTGAGGTGTACAGTAGCAATGCCTAAGGGATGCTGATTATGCTATGATAACGAGAGGAAACACTGCACACCAAACATGTGAGAAAGGTTTGGGAGTGTTTGGTTGTATGAGACCACACATTTGGTAGAATGGCAGGGAAAGGGTAGAGCTCATGCTTGAGGACATTAGAAAGAATGATTTTTATTTTCTTTTATCTTAAGAGAATCCTTAAATTCTCTAGAAAGACAAAGGGAATAGTAAATAAAAACATAAAATGAAATAGACACACTTTTGTAAAAATACTTGATTTAACACGAAAATTTGGATGGGACTAATGAACACAGAGGGTGTAAGCTGTGCTCAAGATTCATCTAGTCTTCTTGTGACATCAAAATATCTGTTGCAACTGAAAATAAGATGATGTTGAAAAGAATATTCCATCCAGTCCATTGACTGGTATCAAAGTAGCAACTTGCCTTAAATGAGCACTTGTTCCACCACATGTCCCTTGTAAGTATTTCACACATGTCATCTTGTAGAATGGAGACACTTTTCCACTTTGTGGATGTGATAATTGATGTCCAGAGAGTTAAGTAAATCATCCAAGGCCACACTGCTACTAAATGGTAGAGTATGAATCCAACTCACACCTGCTTTAGAGCAGAGTCTGGCAATGTCAATTGCTTTTGTGTCCCCATGACCAAACAGCTGAGAGAAAGGGAGGGGTTGCAATGTTGCTTTTGGCCGAGACTTGAACTGTGGCGCCTCAAGTAACTCTCCAACAGGGAGAAAAGTAGAAGCGTGGCCGCAAAGAATGATAAAATTTAGAAGTTGGGCACATTGAGGTCCTGAATTTGGGTTCCCCACACTCATGTAAACGTTGAACATGGTGGTGTGTATCAATAATCTCAGGGATGGCAGGGTGAATATAAATGGGCATAGCTTCACAGGGCTCCCTGGCCAGTCAGTTTAGCCAACTGGTGAAGCCACAGGTCCTGTAAGGGACCTTGTTTCAAAAGGTGAAGGGGTAGGACAGACAGTGCAGTGGCTAAGAGTGCTTGCTCTCAGTGCCCATGTGAAGTGCAAGGCTTGGCTGTGCATGTCTCTAACTTTATCATTGGGTTGCAGGAAGATTCTGAGGACTTACTGGCCAGATAAAGTCTGGAGAGATGGATGACATTATCCCTGCTACTGGGCACATTTGTCCCATCAGTGTTTCCTGACTTCCTGCCATTGGCTTTACAGTGTATGCAAGAAGAGGAATGACCTGCCCCCAAGGTGATGACACTAAACCTCAAGCTCAGGACTTGAAGAAGGGAATGCTATTTTCAAACAGAGTGTGCTGATAGGAGGTGATAGACAGCAGAAAGAGCCCGGGCCCTACATCTGGAGACCATGTCAGTCAAAGGCTGACATCCAACTTGGCTCTGAACAGTGGGGCTCCAGTGACAGACAGCTCTCAGATGAGAGCAAAATAAAATGCTGGTAATCAAAACTTCTTCCACCAGGCATTTTGCAGTACTCCACATCTAGGAAACAGAATGGCAGTATCCACAGTGTGGTTTATTCAACAAACAAAAGGGACCAGAGCAATGAAGAGTCATACAGATGACCAAACAGGAAACTGATGATGTCAACTCTTTCTGTGTCATTATGACCAAATACTTGAGAGAAACAATTAAGGGAGGAATTATGCTATTGATTTTGGCCATGATTTCATATGTTCATTCTATTAAAGCAGGGTGTGTATGGCAGAGTAGAGCAGTTCATACCGTAGTGGGTCAGAAGTCAAAGGAGGCATGGCACATTTAAATAGGAAGGCAAATGCAAGTGGATATAGGTGGGTTGGAAATCATCATGATGGCCTAGCATCAGGATGAAGATCTATCCCGAGAATTTGAGAGCATGCTGTAGGTTTGGGGTCCCATTGCAGCATTCTGGAGGATCCCTTCAAAGGCCCATGTGATCTATGGTCTCAGCATAGAGTATGGCAAACTCTTCTCAACTGTCTACCATGAATGACTCTTCCCATTCTAGACCCATGTTTCTGGTGATAGTCCTAACTAGAGGTAACCATTTTCCCAAGAAATGTAAGTGAATCCTTGCAGAGGCCCTGAATACTATCTAGATGAGTCCAAGTCTTTCTATGATTCTGGAAGGATGATACTTTTTTTTAGATATGGAAAAATCATCTTCATTGGAAGAACATAAGTAAAACACACGGAGAAAAGCAAACCTAGAGAAAGAAGAGGGTGGCTATGGAATGACCACATTGTTCAAGCATCCTGATGCTGCTGGGCCTGAATTTCTGGAATCTATTTCTGGTTCTCTGTCTCAGTCTTTCAGCTTAGCTCTTTCCCTGTTAAGCTTCATTGAGTGACAGTTCTAAGAGTTCTAGTGGACAGACTGTTCCTACACAGACCTCAGAAATAGTAGGTTAGCTCTCCCCACTTCACATCAGGACAAGCAGTCTAGCTAACAGACTGATCATGAAGGCTTCCACCAGGGAGGACATAATCATCTTCTATAGTTCCTCCTGAAAAATGAAGACACTGCAGGAACCACAAATCCACAAGAGTCCTGGAACCAGAGTGCCATAGCTTACTTCTGTTGGACTCAGGCAGAGAGGCAAGCCCTGAGCATTGCCTGTTTTCAGAGGTTCCAGAATCTTGGGTCTGCTTGGATAAGAATAAGATCCAACCTAGCAGGTGTCTTAGTTACATTTCTGTGGCTGTGATAAAATATAGTGACTATAAACAACTTAGATGAGAAAAGGGTTTATTTTAGCTTACAGTTCCAGAGAGGTTATAGTCTACTATAGCAGCAGGATCATGCATTTGGCCTGGCAGGAAGCAGAGAGCTCACATTGCATCTGTGCAAAGGAAGCAAAGAGTGAGAACAGGAAGTGGGGTCAAGCTACCAAGTTTTAAAATCTGCTTCCAGAGATGTACTTCCTCAGCAAGGCTCCACCTCCTAAAGGTTCCATAACCTCCCCAAACAGTGCCACTGACTGGGAACCAAGTGTTCAAATACAGGAGCCTATGGGGGACATTTCTCATTCAAACCACAGTAAGTACTCAAAAAGCTATAACATTTAGTCATGATCAGACAAAACAAGCAACTCAAAGTATCCTGTTCCTGCATAGAAAATCAATACTGAGAGGACATGGAGCTGTTATCTAGTATGTTGCTGGGGCTATGAATTGCTTTTTACCTATTTGTCATTTTGAAATTGTCTAAGCGGAACAGATATATTTATGACATGGAAAAATACCTTCATGTACAAAACACTTATTTATTTGAATTTTTAATTGATACATGATAATTGTATAAACTCACAGCTTATAATACATTATTTCAGTACAAAATATGTAATGTTTATATATAAATATATAAATAGATAGAGTAACTGGTACATCTGTCACTTCAAATATTTATAATCTCTGTGTTGTCAACATGTAATTTTTGTCTACTAGCTATTTTGAAATATGCTGTTGCTGTCAAACTTAGAAATTATTCCTTGTATTTGATTGCACCTGTGTGCCTAATGACTGTGTTGGCGGATTGTAAGAGAAATGTCCCCCATGGACTCAGGTATTTGAACAGTTGGTGGCACTGTTTGGGGAGGTTATGGAACCTGTGTGAGGTGTGGTCTTTCTGGAAGAAGCACACCGCTGGTGTGGGCTTTGAGAATCCAGTTTCCCATCCATTTTCTGCCTGTGTGTGGAGTTGGAGATGCGGTCTCTTGGCTTCATGCTCTGGCTGCCTTCTGATGGGCCTCGATGGACTCGCCCTCAGGAATAAGCCCAAATAGACACATCCTTCTAGATGATGCTTCAGGACACTGTTTCTCATAACTACAGAAAAGTAACTACAACAACTTTCTTCCCTCTGTGCCTTCCCTGCTCCACACCAGCCTCTGGTAACCACTCTTCATTCTCTAGTTCTGCGAAATAAATATTTTAGGTTCTATATAAAAATAAGAACATGTGGCATTTGTCTTTCTGTGCCTGACTTATTCTGCTTAGCATGTTTCCTGCCTCATTCATGTCGCTGTAAATGATGATACCATTCTTTGTTATGAGGACGGCCACATGTGTTTGTCTACTCATTCATCAGTAGATTCCTAGCCCGATTCCTTATCTTGGATACCACGAACAATCTTGGCAGTGATAATGGGAGTTCAAATGTCTCTTTGACACACAGATGTCCTGCCCTTCAGTCATGTGTCCAGTAGGAGGATTGTTAGATCATATGGTAGCTCTAATGCTATGTTTTCTTTTGAAGACTCTTCATAATAAAACAAACATTTGCTAATTAAAAGAAAGTATTCTTCCACTGCTCAGTGGAGCAAGGGAGGGCTGCCTGGAGTAGACAGCAAGGGAAAGGACAAGGTGGCTGGTTATTTTGGGCTCTCAGTGCTTGTGTTGTTAGGAATGTCCTTTCATCCAAATCCTGATGCTCTGGTCATCTAGCCCCAGTAGAAGGACTTCAGAGAGGCAATGGCAGATGCCTCGCCGGAGAGAATAGAATCCTAGATGTGAAAATGTTTTGTATCACAAACACAGGTATATAAGAAAGTTGGGTCTCTCCCTGAACCCTCTTTCCCATTCTCCCGAAGGTGAGCTGATCTCTGGAATTAGACACAGCTCTGGTTTCCTTTCAGAGACTCCCATAGTGAAGGAGAAAGTGCCTGTAATGAAGGACAGCAGGAGACAATTTTCACTGAGGATGATATTAGAGGTCAGCAAAGCAGCTGGTGTGACTCAGATTCTGATAACACCTCCCCTGGCAGCCCACTGTCACCCCACAGCAAACCTCGGAGTTCTGACTCTAGGACTCCTAGGAAACTGGGGCAGACTCACTCAGGGCACACAAACCTCAGCCCTCCTTTCTCCTCCCCCACCCCCACCACATAATTCCTCATGGAGGGAAAGCAAGTTGTGTTTATTTAGATAAAGCTATATTATTATAATAGAATTACTAATTATGTCCAACAACTTTTTCCTTAAACATAACATTCCATGGTTGGGGCTGGAAATCATTAGGGTGAGGAGGAGGTGGTGGAGGAGATGGAAGACGTGTTTTTCTTTCCCCCTGATTTATGATGGCGTGATAATCTTGGCCTGCTCACAAGTTCCTCTTTCCCGTGGATAACCGGTTTCTGCTTTGCCAGCTTTAATTTGAAGCAAATTTTGCTCTAACCCATCTCCTCCTCCACATTAATGTTTATTAAAAACCAACCACAGCCCTTACAGATGCCTCCAGCACCAGGGACCCTGCCCCCAGGGCCAACTCCAGGTTACTGGGAGGGAGGTGGAAACTCCGCAAAGCATGCACACATGGGGATGGGAGGGGGATCTGTGGCTCCATAATGAGGTCTGCAGACAGTGGTGCTGACTTGGGAGTTGTCGGCGGCGTTGCAGATGTCACGTAAGGACACCGTGATATCAGGAGTCCTCGTTCTGGAATTCTTTGGGGCAAAACGAGAAGAGACTGATTACTGTACATTAAGATCCCATCACTGCAAATAACTGTGATTCTCTCTCTCCCCTGCCTGTGTCGCTCCTTAATGTTCTCCACTGACCAGGGTACCTTGACCAGTCTTTTATACTCCATTTAGGTGACTGACTTAGGTTTGGGTTTCCCTAGAAGAAAGAAGGGACTGGAATTTGCCTTGAGAAGGGAGCCAGGCAGCGCTGTCAGAAGAATATGTATATAAGAAGGGGTGAGAGGAAAGACAGTGATAAAAACTTGGAAGAAAACTATCCAGGGCAGAAAGGGACATTGTGCTGCATGATGATAAGAGGAGCAGCCCACCTACTCAGAAGACAGAGGAAACCCAAGTGTATATACAGAAAACATCAGAGATGTCAACTAAATCAAATCACAACTGATCAAATCGGAAGAGAAAAGAAGCAACTTAACACTCGGAGTTGCTGACTTCAATATTCCTCTTGAACTCTGGATACAACCGCTAAATGAAATAGTAAGGAATGGAACTCAATGGCACTAATGCCAATAGGATCTGATTGACGGTTCAAAATAGCATTTGTTGTAGTTCAAATACAAAGTACCCTCCACAGAACTGTGTTTAGAGCTCTTTGTGACCCAGTTGGTGGTGCTACTTTGAAGACAGTGGAGCCTGGAGAGGGTAGGGTGTACCTGGGAACTAAGTCACTCGCAGTAGGCTTTTGACAAGTATACCCAGCCTTTGAATCTTGCCATGGTTATTGCTTCCTAGTCTGCCATGATGTGAACGGCCTCTACGACATTCTCTCACTGCTCTGAACTGAGCTGATCCAGCATGGCTTCCCCACCAGGGTGGGCTGAAACCCTGTGAAACTGTGATTCAAAAGAAATCTTTCCACTCTCAAGTAATTCCTCTAAGGTATTGTGGACCCAGCAAGCAAAAGGACCTAACGAAACACTCTACTAAATAGCGGAAGATACACATTTGTGTGTATACATAGGCTTTATGTCAAGACAGATGCACCTCAGGGTTCTAGCTTGCTCTCTGTCACTCTGGCAATAACCATCATGTCCAGAAGAAACATGGGAAGGAGAGGGGTGATTTCATCATATACGTCCAGGTCATGGTCAATATTTGAGAAACCCAGGGCGGGGACTGAAGGCTAGACCCTAAATGTAAGAACCTGGAGCCAAAACCTGCTTACTGACTTGTTCTCTAGTTTACTCTCTGGCTCTATCACTGGCTTTTGATCATCTAGCTTTCATACACTGAACAGGGCCACCTTCCTAGTGGGTGTGCCACTCACAGGGGTCTGGGTCCGCTTATACCTTTTATCAACCTAGCCAGTTCCCCATAGACATGACCACATGCGAATCTGATTCTTCAATTGAAGTTCTCTCTTCCCAGGTGACTCTAGGTTTTGTCAAGTTGACAATACAACTAACTAGGACACCCTACCACAGACAAAACTCAACAAAATTTAAACAATTTGAAATGACAGGGAATGTGTTTCCGAACCACAGTGTAACCAACTAAAAATGAAGAGAATAAACAGCAACTTGAAAATTTCCTACTATTTAGAAACTAAACAACATACTTATGAATAATCTACAGACAAAAGAAATAGACTCTATAAGGTCTTAAAAGTAAAATAAATGATGTTTGCCTGGCTTGATCTTGTGCCAGCAACCATAGCTACTATGAGTTTATGTGTACATCATCCATGTCATGTCCAGGAGGCAGCATTTCACGGCCTTCCCCCGCCTTCCTCCAGGTCCTTCAGCTTGTACATGCTTTATGCCTCCTCTTCTGATATTTCCCCAGATTGGGATCAAAAAGGTTGATATAGATGACCTGGCTGGGGCTGATCATTCATAGTCACTTATTCTCATATGGGAAATTTTTAAAAGAATAAATATATTGTTAAATGGATAACAATATATTTGGATAACAATATAAAATGGATCAATAATAGTAAATTAAATTGTTTCTCTGGAGGAAAAAATGGTCAAGACAGAAATTATCACTATCAAGAATGAAATAAGAACTTTCTATAGAGAGGCCCTACAGATATCAAAAGGATAACTGGCTATAATGGAGAACTTCATTCCAGAATTTAAGAACATAGATGAACCGGGTTATTTTTGAGAAAGGAAAAATTACCACAATTAAAATAATGTAAAAAAGTTAATCTGAAGAGTGCCATGTCATTACTAACATTTTGAATTTGGGCTGGAGAGATGACTCAGTGATTAAGAGTGATTACTGTTCTTGTAGAGGACCCAATACCAGACCTTGCATTCATGTTGGGCAGCTTATAACTGCTTGCAACTCTAGCCCCAGGGGATTTAACACCCTCTTCTGGCCTCCATGATCACTGCACTAACATGTGCACACACACACGCACCAGTTAAAATGAAATAAGTCAAAATTGAATTCAACTGGGAATGTAGCTTAATGACAGATCACTTGCCTGTCATGTGTGAGGCCCTGGATCTGTTTGATACACTACACTTACAAAAGAGAATCTGGGATCAGGCCAAATGAGGTCATTAGGGATGCCACAAAACATTTAAACAAGAGTTAATGTCAGATATAAAGTGTTTTCCAGAAACAAAGAAGAGTTCTCAAAATGTTTTATGAACCAATATTGCCCTGATGCCAAAACTAGATAATTGTCATTCAAAAAGAAAACTATTGATCGAGTTTGAAATTCCCAACACATAAAATTATTGTTTGAAAAGAGGGAAAAGCTTGTTAACTCAATTTGAATATAGAAAAGTATTAAAATAATTTCAGTAGTGTGTCAACATACAGAGAACCTTAAAACATGAGCAAAAGGAAGCCACACAATGGCCATCCTGGCCCCATGGCCCCAGGAAGGCAGAACTCTTAAATGTATGCCACTACAACAAACATGCGTGATAGAGAGGTGGGAAAGAAAAATGATGCATGCACTTGATGTGGGATGTCCTTCTGTATATGTGTTGTTTTTATTGGTTGATGAATAAAACTCTTCTGGCCAATGGCTTAGCAGTGTACATCCAGGTGGGAAATCTGAAGATATATATATATATATAGGGAGTAGGCAGAGTCAGGGAGATGTCATGTAGCTGCCAAAGGAGAAGGACACTGGAACCTTACTGGTAGGCCACAACCTCATGATGATATACAGATTAATAGAAATGGATTAATTTAAGATGTAAGAGCTAGTTAAAAATACACCTAAGCTATTGGCCAAACAGTGTCGCAATTAGTGTAGTTTCTGTGTGATTATTTGGATCTGGGTGGCTGGGAAACAAACAAGCAGTCTCTGTTTACATGTGCTAATGTTGGGGGGGATTGGAGACATGATGGTGGTGACAACTGAGAGAGAGGGCTGCTGCCCAGTAGGGTTGGCAGAGTAGTATACAACAATCTGGAGCTTATGCAGATGTAGACTCAGCCCCAAAACCTGATGCCCTCCTGTTGGATCCCCCTATCTCTGGGCAATGACCGAGGTCTGAGATAAGAAAAGATTGCTTTCTGAAGTGGACCTTATCAAAGGACCACTGTGGCCCATGAGACCATGTTTGTGTCAGTGGTCCATGCTGCTGTTCTAGACTGCCTCAAAGCCTGAGATCCATGTGGACTTATGCGGTCTGTGCCACTGCCTGATGCTTAGGTGTTATCCTCAGGCTTTGCTGCCTTGGGGAGCCATGCTGATGTGAGTGCCGTGTGTAACCACCTGAGACCATGTTAAGGCTCATGGTTTATGTAGCCACCAAGGGCTATGAGTGGGCCAATGGTCCTACCATGGCCAAAGACTGTGTTGAGGTCTGTGGTCAAGGATACCACTGAAGCCCATGCAGATGCCCATTGTCCAGGATGCTGCCTGAAGCCATATTAATGTCTGTGGATTTGGGAGAGATGGCATCACTGGCACATAGCATAGTGGTGCAGGCAGTGGCATGGGAGCAAAAGAGGGAGCCCCACCTTGCTCTGACCACCACTTGTCCCTCCTCAGCTGATGGCTTCTGATGTGGATGCAGGTAGAGAAAGACTCATCCTCCCTTGGGGTGCTGGACACCTGGAATTTGGCCATACTCTAGGGAATGTATGGACATCATAAAATAGACTTGATTTTTTTGTTGAGGGAGGCCCTGAGGGGGTACAGACATGAGAAGATTGGCAAGTAAGTATGATCTAGGCCCATGATTTCCAAATAATCAATAAAAATAATTTTAAAAAGTGATCAAAAGCTAGTTTAATATTATAATACCAATCAATGCAATCCTGACTCTGAGAAATAATAGAAACAAAGTAAATATTTCTTAATTGTTTGAAAAACATTTGCAAAATATTTTATAGCTAACATTATATTACAGGCAAAAAAACTGATTTTTTTCCCTTGAAGGTAGAATGAAGCAAGGAAATAAACTCTCAACATATTATTCTAGTCAAAGTTGAAACTACTTCAGAAAGTCAAGGAAGAGAAATAAAAAGTGAAAAGACAGAAACATGTCTCTATTTGTAAATAGCTTAGAGATTCACCCAAAATTTCAAAGGTTCTATTAAAAAAATTCTCCTAGAGTTTTTCTAGAGCACTGGTTCCCAACCTTTCTAATGCTGCAACCCTTTAACACAGCTCCTTATGTTGTGGCATGAAGTGTTTATCTAATTATTCTTTACCAATAAATCTTTGGAGTCAGATAAAAGGTTAAGAACCTGAATGAGTGAGTACATATTATATTTGTCTTTCTGGGTCTGGGTTACTTCACTCAGTATGCTGTTTTCTAGATCCATTCATTTGCTCGCAAATTTCAAGATGTCATTATGTTTTTCCTCTGTGTAGTACTCCATCGTGTAAATGTGCCACATCTTCTTTATCCATTCTTTGGTCAAGAGGCATTTAGGTTGTTTCCAGGTTCTGGCTATGACAAATAATGCTACTATGAACATAGTTAAACATACCTTGTAGTATGAGTATCCTTTGGGTATATACCCAAAAGTGGTATTGCTAGGTCTTGAGGTAGGTTTTCTATTTTTCTGAGAAATCACCACACTTATTTCCAAAGCACTTGTACCGGTTTGCACTCCCACTAACAATGAAGCAGTGTTCCCTTTACTCAACATCCTCTCCAGTATAAACTGTCATCAGTGTATTCATATGTACATGGATACACATATGTCATTTACTCTGAGGAGTACACTGATGTACATATGTCATCCATGTACTCATCAGTGTCATCACACAGACTCACTCATAAGTGGCTTTTAGACATAAAGCAAAGAAAAATCAGCCTGTAAATCACAAGCCCAGAAAACCTAAACAACAAAAAGAACCTTAAGGAGACATACATGGATCTAATCTACACTATAGGGAAGTAAGATCTCCTGAGTAATTTGGGAGTATGATGATATTAAGAAAGGGTAGAAGGGGAAGGGAAAGAAGGGATGGGAGTGAAGAAAAATATATAGCTCAATAAAAAAGAACATGAATGATCAGAGAAGTGACATAAAAGTGACCAGTGACTCCTATCTCTCTCATTCCTCAATCCAAAAAGGGCAAAGAATCTTTCTAAGACCCAACCTACTCCTTTCTGCCTTTCTATATATCATTGGTCCTCCAAAACTATGATAGATAATCTTGGTTAGCCAGTAATGTGGGATTCTCCTCTGTATGCTGTGAATACCATTGGTTAATAAAGAAACTGATTTGAGCCTATAGCAGGGCAGAACAGAGCTAGGCAGGGAAAACTAAACTGAATGCTGGGAGAAAGAAGGCGGAGTTAGGAGAAGCTATGTAGGTGTGCCAGACACAGACACTGGATGGAACTTTGCCAGGGTAAGCCACAGCCATGTGGAGATACACAGATTAATAGAAATGGGTTAAATTAA
>LOJH01008392.1:12355-28818 GCA_001685095.1 Ellobius talpinus
AATGGGTTAAATTAAGATGTAAGAGCTAGCCAATAAGAAGCTAGAGCTAATAGGGCAAACAATTATTTAATTAATACTGTTTCTGTGTGGTTATTTTAGGAGTCTGGGTGGCCAGGGAATAAGCAAGTGGTCTCTTACAACAAGCCAGTATCCAGTTCTGCCCTCTGTTTCAAAGTAAACTTTATTGGCAGTCTTGTGAATGTCAGAGTGCAATCAACATATCCCACAACATTTCCTCCTTTAAATAAAAAGGGAAGGTTTTAGCTCTAACACAGTAAATCTATATACAATAAGAACAATTATTAGGTAAGAATTACATTTACAATGTCCAGTCCATTTGCATTTGGCAAATTCAGAGAAAATACTCTATTATCTACCTTATCTTGGTGAGTTCAAAGTTTTGTACCTAATTCACTTTCTCTCCCAACTTGTATTACAAACCCCAAACCATCTTCTCAGACCTCCAAACACTTTCTTAGAAAAACAATTTAAGCTTTTATGTCTCCCAACCATAATGTATAAACACTTTACACCTTTTTTGTGAGATTCTTTTCTGAATCTGATTAAAAAAGAAAACTGTAACTTCAATGCCATCAGAGACCTGAGAATGATATACCTGAGTAAACAGGAAGTACAGAGCAAACAACTTTCAAAACTACAGAAATGCCAGAGATATTTGGCTGCCTAGACAGTCATGCAAGGTTTCTCTGCAACATTGGAGCATCCCTTTTAAGCCTACAGGTCTAGAATATCTGGCAGACTTCTCAGTGAAGAAGGAATTTTGAAGGACTATCCTACCTTGTCTTTGTAGTGTTTGGCAGTTGCTTTCTTTTGTGTCCTGCTTGTCCAATTTGGACAGCATAGTGTCAGCAGTTGAGACAAAGAAGTATCTTGCCCAAATATCTAGCTTTTCCACAATGAAAGCAAACTCCATATGGGGCTTCTTTAATGCCTATCATCCTTTTTTGAAGTAAATTGATGCTGCCAGTAGCAGACTTGTCTCAATGTCATGAAAAGCCTTATGGTATTAAAACATCTTAGATGCCATATTCTGTAAATTTTTGAAGTGTTTGAAGATAATCTATCTAAAATTTATCTCTGCTTGATCTTGAAAACATATGTTACATGGCCACAAATTTGATTGTTAAAGATGACAAACTACTAACCTACATTTCTTAATTATCTTAAACAGTTTGTAATAATAGCCCTTAAGGACTGGAACTTTTTATTACATTTTAAAATGAGCTGCATAGGTGCAATACCCTAAAGAAGAGTAGAAATATATATAGTATGTTAATACTAAAATAACCTTAAGTATGTATAAATATATAAAAATATCTTAAACAAGTGTATCAATATATAAAAATACCTTAAGCAAGAGTGGAAACATATATACAGTGTAACCAAAACTTTGTATCAACATCCAAAAATTTATTCCAATGTAAAATACTAATAGTTGTCTTTTTAGTTTAAAAGTAGATTCCATAATCTACCTTTTTAATCCTATCATTTCCATTTCACCATTTTTCTTTTTAGAATGAGATCCCTGAATCTAATCTCCTTTGCTTAGTTTCCTCACTGACAATGACAACTTGCAACCTACTCTCCTAAATGATGATAAATATCCGTAATCCACTGAATGACATTCTTGGGAATGTGGGTATTATGTTCCTAAAGTTACTTTCTGTTGTCTGGGGGTGATGGCATCTTTAGGGTACCCTGAGAAATTTGAGATAATGGTCAAGTCCTGGGAATGTTAGCTATTGTTCAATTACAGTGTGAAAGGAAATTGCAGGACTTACCTAAAGTCCTGGCTGGAATAGTCTGTGAGGCTGAACCATATCAGCTAACCATCTTGAAATTGTTCCAAGCAGTTTGTAGTTCAAAGCTAATCTTTGAGTGGTGTTTGCCAGTTTTATGGTGTTACCACAGTCCAGGTAGAATTGTCATTGTAGGACCCCATCATCTTTTTCTAGACTTCAAAGGTTGCTGATAGGAATGGTCGCAGATCATTGCAGCGAAGTTAAACATAGATGTCATATGCAGCAGATCTCAGAGAGGTTAAAGGACCACTGTCTATTAAATACATCGAGCCCATGGTCAATCATTGGAACGTCAGGGCAGTAACTGAAGCAAAAAAAAAACAACAAAAAAACCCATGAAGGAATGCTGCCTGCTAGCTTAGTCTCTACATTATGCTCAGCCTGCTTTCTTATACAGCCCAGTAGCATCTGCTGAGGCAAGGTACTGCCTATAGTGAACTGGACCCTCCCACACCATGCAGCAATAAAGGCAATTCATCACAGACATGGCCATAGAGTAATGTGATCTAGGTAACCTCTCAGTTGATGTTCCCTTTCCCCAGATGACTCCAGCTTGTGTCAAGGTGACAATAAAACTTTGCCATCAAAATCCATCTATACTTTATCAATGTGACACACAAATGTGCCACTGTTAAACCACTATCTTCCCTTTCCTTGTTCATAATATCTCAGGCTAACATCACAGTATAAAACACAGTCCAATGTTTTGCATTTAAGTTCATTATCAACAGAGTAAAATGACACCCACTGAGTGGCAAAGATATTAAAAGTATACATTTGTGTGTGTGTGTGTGAAATACCATGCAACCCACCAATTCCAACTCTGAGAATGTACTTAGAGGAACTAAAAGCAGGGATATAAACAGCTCTTTTTATATCTGTGCTCATAGGCACATTATTCATAATAACCAAAAGATGGAAGCAACCCAAGTGTCCATTGGCAGATGAATAGATAAATATAAGGTGGTGTATCCATGCAATGGAACAGTAACCATCTTTCAAAAAAAGGCAATTCTGAAGTATGTTATAGTAGACGTAAATTGTGAAAGTATTCTTTTAAGTAAAACAAGCCACAGAATTAATTACTAATAGATTCCATTAATTTTAAATCCTAGAGTTGTCAAAATCATAGAGATGGAAGAAAGTATACATTGGTTGTTGAAGGTTGGGGGAAGGACATTACTCTTTAAAGGCAATAGAATTTCCATTTGGAAATCTGAAAATATGTTTTGTGCTTGGATGAGGATTATGATTCTACAACAATGATTCTAAAATGATTTTGATGGTAACGTTTATGTTATTTATATTTTACTCTCATAAAATGGATCCCCAAAGGCAAGTTGATATTTTCAGAAATGCTCAGTTTTCACATCACAGTTCATCCAAAATAAACACTACATCCAAAATCAGGTGGTTTCCTCTGTGACATTTTCACAAAGCAAGAAGAACCTCAGGTGTCTCTGAAAGATGAAAGACCATTTTCATTTTAGAGTAGTCAAGGATGGCTCACACATGCTGGAGGAAAGAAGGAAAGGCAAAACTAGATTAAATAGGAGAAAATTCTATGAGAAAAATGCTCAACAAAAGCAGGATAAGTCCCTTAGTGGACACCAGGGGAAAATGAGGGATTGACTTTTGTTCTTGGAAGAGATGGCATGGGTGGAGGGGTTGGAGCTCACCACAAAGCAGGGGTGGGAAGGCTTTAGGAGGAGTTGAAGGGAGAAACTGTGATCAGAATATATTGTATAAAAATTTATTTTCAATTAAAAAGAGAAATATCTTCTACATTAACTAAAGGAGATTAGTACATTTAAAGAAATTAGTACATTTAAAGAAAGTTTATTGGTACATTTAAAGAAAAGTCTCCAAACTGGTAATGATTACCATGGTAAGAAACATACACTACATACACACACACCACATACAGAGACACACAGAGCAAGACAGACAGACAGATACACACACACACACATACACCACCTCAGTTTAAAAGGCAGAGCCAATAACTCCACCAGAAATTTCAGGTTCTCTCTGAATTGAATTACTGGAAATGGGTTATTGGTGAATTCACACCCAGTATCTGGTTTAAGACAATTTACTCTGTAAAGTTAGAAAATTAGAAAAAAAAAGAAATCCTTCAAAGGCAGATGAGCAGATCAGCCATGCATGTGATGAGCTGGACACTTATCAAATGCAACCTAAAACTCCTTCAGAAAAAAATTGAAGCAATCTATTGGCTGTTATTGAAGTTTGTGCATTTCCCATGATAAAAAAGAGAGATGAGTTGAAAACTCTATTGGCTGAATGGCATCTTAAAAAGGAAGAAAAGAGGATGCTTTGCTGAAACAAAACAAAATAGAGAGAGAGAGGTGAAAGAAAAAGAAAATCAAGAATGTAGGTTTGAAGACATGTTCTATTCCCTGAGATGACAAATGGCATACATAGTTGGAAGGAGCTCACAAGACCACCATGGAATTCTCTGGTTGCCAGACCTTTGGTGATGGAGTTATGCCAGACTGTGATAACTATGAGGCAATCTCCCTTCCCAGGACCAGGCCACAGGAGAAAGCCTCTATCAGGTGAACACAATTCCAATGCTGAAGTCTCTATGAAGAACATGGAGAAGTGGTCCTGGGGTCCTTAGATCTGCAATGACTTACAACCTCTTAACCCATCTCCCTTTAGAGTAGAATGCTGTCACCTCCTATTCCAAGAGTCTGTCTTGCTCCCTTGTCAAATACTAGGTACTGCAGAAGGATTCTGAGGCATAGTCCAAGAACACCTGTGCTCTTACCATTACAGAGAACTCAACAGAAACTATTCAACAACATTCCCCATGAGAGTGAGTCTCCACACACATCCTTCACTAACTCCATAGGCATTGATCCCACACTCCCATGATCTGAATTCTAAAGATGCAGAACAATAGCAAGGTGTGTTTTTCTTCAAAATCAAATAATATTGGCTTTTCATTTAGTTCTATGACTCTTTATTACTGATTTATTGGCTCAAACCAAAGCTAATTAAGGCTCCAATTCTAAGATGATATCTTGTGGCTGTGTGTTATTTAAATAAGACTCTTAAATTTCCTTTTAAATATTCTGTCTGAGGTAGTATTATTAGTTAATTTATTGTTTATACTCCCACTAAAATATTTCAGAAATATAATAAGGATTTGTTTTCATCTATAATGAATTTGATTTTTTTCTCTTTTGTTTATGTTGCTCGCTAATGTTTGTATAATTATTTAATACCTCAAGTGGAGACTTGATTGTATTATAACTTGTGGGGTAGCGTTTTATAAATGCACATTATATACTTGTCAGTCTTTGGACTGGGGAAAACCTTGGAACTAGAAGTCAGGTATTGTTCCTGTTTCTACTGTTCTCATCTCTATCAGCTATTTCCTAGCTGTGTATAGTGACCACTATAGCTGATGACTGTGGCCAAGTTAGAGCCCTTCCTCCTTCCTTCCTTCCCTCCCTCTGTCCCTCCCTCCCCTCCTTCCCCCTCCCTCCCTCCTTTCAGGAAAGATGTCAGGCCTAGGAGACACAAGGTACTCTTTGAGGCCCAGCTGGATCATAGCTTGCCCCTGGGACTCTCCCCTCTGTCAGACATCTCCTTTCTGTTAGCTCTGTATTCTCCCAGCGCTGCTGGGAAACCTAAGCAAGGCTTCGACATCCAGTTTCCCCTCAGTCCAGAACGTGGTGTGGGAAGCATGGCCAGACCACAGGGAGTCTAGGAGCCTCCATTTCTTTCTCCTTATCTCTTCGTTCATCCATTTCCGTCTTCTCTCTTGTCCAATGGTGCATTGAACAAACACAACCTAACTCCTGTGGGTATTTAAGGCTGTCTTCCTCTCATATCTGTGTGAAACAGACCTTATGGTCCTTGCTAGATGCTTTCTCTGGATACTGAGTCCCAGACGTGCTAGGAGCTGACTTCCTGCCAAACCTCACTATTGCTAGAAACAGAGGTCTGTAAAAGATCTGCCATAGCTTCATGACCCAAACAAATCCTTGCTTGTCTCACATTCAGAAAGGTTATCAGGAGGCTCATGAGACCCTGCTGCTCAGCACTCTCCATGATCCAAGTATTGTGGATATTTAAGTGTGAACTCCCATCATCCTTGAAGAGGTGGGTACTCTGGTCTTTGTCTTCATCCACGCTCCTGTGATCTAATTGTTGAACTTCCTTCTGCTCCCAAAGCATGTCAAGGTCACTCTTGACCTCAGGGTCTTTGCACTGATTGTTTGCTTAGCCTAAATCTTTCCTATGTACTGTGAGAGTGCCTGCCTTCTTTTTCTCTCTGAGCACCTGGCCTGTGTTGGCATGTCTGAATTCCCTGCTGTTCTATTCCTCAGCTTAGTTGAGGCTCCACACGCCACTGATCCTGTGTGAAACCATTGCAATTCCTGTCTTAGTTTCTGTCTAACTTCCTTCATCACCTCCCCTCCTCCCAGGAGAAAGATTGTTTCTTTCAGAAGAAAAAACCCCTTGCTATGTTTCTGGATTATTTTAGTAGGGTTATTAACAACCAAAACATCATTCATTGTTTGTGCTATCCCTAAAATGTCAGGGACAGGCAGTTTATCTTATTCAACCCCAAACCTTCCCTCCAGTATTGCTCAAGACGGGAGTTTCCAGCAGATTTAAGGAATAAAGGAATAAACACTAGTGGGTTCAGTGGGATGACCTATGACCTGAGGCTGGCTGTATTATCAAAATGTGGTTATACTGGGTTCCGAGGGCCGATTCTTCATACCTAGGGCCAAATTTTTGGACCCCTACCTGGATCCTAGCACTCTCCACAGCCACACATCTCCTAAGGGCTCTTGCCTTTGTTATAGTGGTCACTCTTCTCTTGAAATGGCTTTTCATGCTGGAGCCTATGTATATATTCCATGCTACTAAGTACCAAGTCTCTAAGGTGAGCCATGCAGATGGCTAGGAAAGCCCAGGGTTGTAGGGCTTTAAGGAGATAAGGAGATGTCAAGGATATAGACCCAGGAAGGCAACATTTGGCCTCCTGTGTTGTAGTAGTAAACATGGAAATCTGGATGCTTTTGTACCATGAGAATGTGGCTAGACACCAGAATTCAGGTCATTCGTTAGCTTGGAAAATCAGACAGAAACATAGAAGCATTCTTAACCATCTCAGACTGGCATGGTAACTAATACTTGAACAGGGACAGGGGAGAATTCACTCAGAAAGCACTGAGAAGAGGGCCATGTAAAAATCACATGACATGCTTGCAGCTCACCTCTAACTGTAACTGGAGGTTTCTCTCCTGTCTGCCAGTTCCCAAATATCTACTCTGAGACTTAATATTAATTACAAACCGTTTAACCTATTAGCTCAGGCTTATTATTAGCTAGCTCTTACAACAAAATTAACCCATTTCTATTATTCTATATTTTACCACAAGTCTTGTGGCTTGTTGCCTCACATCTTGCTTGTCTGGTGGGTGCTAGTGTCTCTCCTGACACTGCCTTCTTTCTCCCTATATTCAGTTTGTCTTTCCCACCTAGATATATTATGCCCTGCCATAGGCCAAGCCGGCTTTATTCATCAACCAATAAAAGCAACACATATTCGCAGAGTGCAGAAGGACATCCCACGTCAAGTGACTGCCCTCTAAGACAGGAAGAGGACTTTGAAGTTGAAGCAAATCACATGCCATATATAGGTACTAGCTAGTTACGCTTGTATCAGAAAGTCTGGGAGTTAATATCCCCTAATTCTTTTGTAGCCTTGTAGTTTCAAGTATGGTCTTCAGTGCCTCGGCTTCTAGACTTTCTGACCTGTGAAGAAGGAAACGGAAGATCGCTCAGCTTCAGAACATCCATGCAAAAGCACCAAAGAAACCCTCCATGGGTTGCTGCTTTTGCTGATATATGAGAAAGAAGCAAGCTACACACCCGGCATTGAGTCTGAGACTTCTATCTTCAAATTTGTTTTCAACTCTGTTTGGTTTGCTGATTGTATCATTTAATTTTTCCTTGAGCTTTTATCTTTGAAGTTGTTTCAGGGAGTACCTGCTTAGATGACAGTGTCCTTCCAGGGAACTGAGTCAATGGAAGGGATGCCATCCTCGTGGCCCAGGCCTTAAGGAGAAACAGTTTTTGGATCCCTGAAAAGCTGTGTGCGATTGCAGTACAACATTTGTGTAAGGTTGCTTCTTCTCTGGGAAATTTGATTCCATTCCACAACACTTCCCCTACTCATTAAGACACGTACCACTAAAAAACATCTGGTCAATTAAATTTAAAACATTAGTCAAGCCAGTTGTTGGCATTATATGGTCAAACATCTGGACAAATGAAATTTTAATTAAATGTTTTAATATCATGACGGCTCAGCTTCAAATTCAGTTGCCAAATAGAAGACATGGATCTTTACTTTCTGTGCAAAATGGGAGTGCAAAGACTTATGTATCAGTTGACTATTAAAAAAATTGTATCCTAATGTTAGAGAGGTACAAGGGTTTTCCTCCCTAGATGAGCAATATTAGTCCTAAATTTCAAAACAACAGCAATAACTTTGGAGGCTGGAGAGATGGGTTCAGCAGTTAAGAGCACTTGATGCTCTTGTAGAGGACCTGGGTTTGGTTCCAAGTACCCACACAATAGCTCACAACCACCTTCAAATACAGTTCTAGGGGATCTGATACCTTCTTCTGGTTTCCAAGGACACCAAGAATTTACATGGTACAACTACATCCATAGGCAAAACATTCATACACATAAAATAAACAAATACATCTGAAAAACACAAATTTCATTATTCCACTGGTCAGTTGAAAAACCCTGTGTTTTTACTAGATAAATATGTACATGGGCTTCTAAGTAGAATACAGAAACCTACTGGTTCCTGTTAATCTTTAATACCCATGTGATAGCTTTTTTCCTGTGCGCTTATATTTGATAAAGCCAAGGGATCAGTCTCTGAATTTCTTACAATAAGACAAGACATTTTATCTATTGATAAAGCTTGACACACATGTGAGCACATGTGTTCCACATACAGGTAAGGCACACGTGTTAATAATGTACTATTACTGTGACTCTTCCTAAAGTCTTATTAATCACCTGTCTAGGCATGATGAAGATGTCTTGGACTAGGGCTCTAGCAATGGACATAAACAGAAATGAGTAGATTTAAAACACAGCCAGGAGGCAAAACTGACAGCACCCACTGATGTATGGGTTAAGGGGTCTGCGGACGCTGAGATGCTGAAGGAGTATTTCCACCACTCTTACAGGCAATGCTGGAAGGACATCTTTGGATCAACCTTTTACATCCCAATTGAGCAATCTAAATTTTAATAGATATTTCCTTTCCATTTTTCACCCCAAGAGCACAGAGCAAGTCTATTGTTTAAATCTCTCTTGACTTATCTTGCTTCTTTGACCCATCAAAAATCTTGACCTTGACAAGAGAAATCTTTGGCACAAGGTCACCTAATACCTTAAAAATAATCCTCCAAATACAAGCACAGGAAAAAAAACAAACAAAACCCATCTTTGGACATCTGTTGTGATGTGGCAGCCAAGAGCAGGGTCCACATGGTGCCAGCGGGGCAGCCATGTCCACATATTGCAGTCAGTGTGTGAGGTGCCGGCACTAATGATCCTGGCATCCTGCGGAGGGCTGCTTTGCCAGCCTGCTAATTAGGATCTGCTTAGAGAGTGGCCGAGGCTGAGGCTGAGCAGTCAGGCTCTCCTGTTGCTTGTCTCTCTCTCTGTGTCTTCCTTCCATCCAGCAAATGTATACATTTTCAAAATTTAGTATTATTGTTTTTATTATTAATTTAATTTTTAAATCATGGGCCATTGAAAATAAAGAGGAAAGGAAGGCAGGCTGTCTGGAGGCACTGGCTGGGGACATAGGTAAAGCCAATGGCTGCCCCAGCAGAGGCAGCCCAGCTGACCCTCCTTGGAAGAGAGCAGATCTTATATAACACTCTGTCTACAGGGGGTCAGTTGAAAGCCATCCCCAGGAGGAGGGCCTTGAAGCCAGCTACTGCCTGGGTAGACTCAGCCTTGACCTTCAGTTGGTTCCCAGGTTTCAGAAGGTCATTAACAAGAGGTGGCAAACATCCATTGACTGTCAAACTGTGGTACAATCAGAGAGGATGATACTCTTCCAATGGCTTAAAGCCACCTATGGGAGGTTTTCTATGGGCGTGTTGGATTGTGGTTTGGAGACTTTATGGATTACAAAGTTTCAGTAAGATTTATATGGAGTTATTCAGCATGATTAATACAAACCCACAGATAGCAATTGGGGTTCAACCTCAAGGTTAGAAAAGCAAAACAGTCAGCCACTGGCTCTTACTCCTACCTTAGTTTGAAATGGTGATCCTGCCTCCAGGAATCTCAGAATGAAATTGTGTGTGAGAGCTATCTACTCCTGTTTTGTATTCTTCTCTATTGCTGGGATTAAAGGTGTATACCACTACTGCCTGGTTTCTATTTCAAAGTAATGTGGCTACTGGGATTAAAGGTGTGTGTCACCACTGCCTGGTCCATAAGGCTGACCAGTATGGCTGTTTAACTCTCTGAACTTCAGGTAAACTTTATTTATTAAAATACAAATAAAACATGACTACAGAGTAGGGTTTACTTGAAGGAGTTTTCAAACACTAGTAGATGATAACAGTCCTGGGTCACACCCAGAACAGAAACATTGACTCATGGGACAATATTGGAAGCTAAATTACGGCAAGGATTTGTGGTTGCCTTCTTTACAATGAGAAGAACTCACGGCTGTCTAGAGATATAGTGTGGGCTCAATGAAAGACTACAGATCAACCAAGTACCATGTATGCATCAATTCTCTAAAAGTAGTGCAATAAATTAATGTACTAGGGCAATAATAGGCAATTGTCTGAAGAGCTAGGGGACACCTGTTTTGTATTTTGTAGGCCATGCAGTCTCTATCGCTATTATTAATCTCTAATATTTGTGTACAAGAATAACTATAGGTAATATATAAATAAGCAAATAATGCTTCTGTTCCAATAATATCTCACTCACTGAAACACACCATGGACTGGATGTGGTCTATGGACTACAGTCTTCCAACTTGTTCCCAGAAAATGAGGTGGAAGAACCGTCCATCCAGATAGACTGTAGATACACACATACTAGATTCAAGGAAATTCAAACATGTCTGTGAGGAGCAATACTGGCTCACTTAGAGCAAATAATTCCTTGTCAGAGTTCCTTACCTGGGGAATGGTGTCTAAGAAGGATATATAGAGCATCTATATATATCAGGCTCCTAGCCAACTCCTGAATACCTGGATATTTCCTACAGAAATAGAATATTCACTCTCATTCTTCATTAACCCACATGAGTGTCTATAAAGACAGTTGAAGATGGAGTACTTTAAAAGCACTGTGGGAAACGGTCCACCATAGGAACAGGTCTCATGGCAGACAGGTTATAGTTAGAAAACTCACCTTTTTGTAAACTAGAGTGAGAATAGCATTTCCGTTGTTTTGCCCTCTGCTTTCCGTAGTGATCGCCCCAGGTCACCTTTACCCTCACCATTCCTGGCACCTGCTGAAATAGACCATGGCTGTGCCACTCCTTTGTTTAACACCGTCAGCCGTTAATAGGACCTTTGTCTACGTGATGAATCCCCAGTCAAGGCCTTTGGGGCCATTCACTTCTTGTACAGTTCTAGCTACACAAATGAATACTAGCAAGCCCCTTGAAAGGCTTTCTAGGCCACCGTTCTATGGGCTATTTACTTATGCAAGCAATTTAATCCCCACCATAATCCAGGGAAGCTAATTTGCTCAGTTTTATGGAGTGTGAAGCTGGCTGCATCTACACAAAACAGGATAACTTGCCTAAGACTAAGTAAGATATCCTGTGTTTAACCAAAGTTTGGACTGATTCCAACTGTTTTTTGTAACATCATTTTTTTTGTCCTAGGACATTTTATCCCTCATCCCATTTGCCTCTAAGTCAACTAAGTTCCTTAAGAGGCTCACTTCAAGCATTTCCATAACTATGAAGCCACTCTGTTCTATGTCTTTTTAGTTCCTGCAGCATTTTCCTTGTCAATCACCACAGTATGAGTAGCCTGCATCGGTCTTATTTATTTACCTTTTATTCCCTACAGTAGCCCATGAGCGCTCTAAAGCAGCTTCCACACCACATCTTTCTTTCCATTTCCAGATCGGGAAACAGAAGGCAGCATCGATCACATTGCAAATGGCTGTATTGCCAGAGTATTTAAGAATGTGTGCCTTTCAGATGCAGAAATAACAGCCTTTGCAATGATCTGCTAATGGGGCTTGGTTGCTGACTGAGGAATGAAGGGATGCTCTCTGGTTATGCAGTCTGGGTGGTGGTGGAGTTTGGGGGCTGGTTGTACTGTCCACCATCTCAGAAATCTCTGAAGTCCTTTCCTAAATGTTTAAATGAGGTAAAGTGGTTGGCTTTATAAGTAATAGAAGTCAATTGTGTTTGCAGCATCTAATGCAGGAATAGCATTAGATAGTTGAGATGGGGCCCAGTGCCAAGAACTGCTGAGTGGGCAGAAGGCCTGATTTCCAGACTCCCTCTGCATCCATTTGTGATAATCCCAGTCTGGCTTTCTACCAGTCACCTCCTAATGAGACTTGTACAAGACAGCCTTTGCTCCCAGCACAGACATCTCTCCTGAATCAGAAGTTCACTTACACAGATGTTTAAAGCTACTCTCTCTCTCTGTCCCTCCTTCCCTCCCTCCCTTCTTCTCTCTCTCTCTTTCTCTCTCTTTCTAAATACACTCTTAATCTTCATTGCTACTAACACTTTTCTAACAGGCTGGCAAACATTCAGGCAGAAACTGAAATATTTAAATGCACTGAGCTGCTGTGACTCCCTTATCAAATGAATTCCCATCTGTAAGGCAGAAGAAAGCAATTCTTTGGCCCTGGTGCCGGAGGTTCAGAGCCATGGAGGAGAGCTAAGCTGGCTTCAGGGTAGAGCATGAAGGTTGCAGTCTAAGACTGAAATAACACACATTTGTTCTATATTTCACAGATGAGTCGTCCTATCTCCCAGTAGGAGACTCTCAAAGGGTACCGATAATGAAGATACTGACAATAGAAATAAACACTTATTGTCCCAGCATATCATTCTAATCGTGGAGTACTAGCTGTAAACAATGGTCATGATAACTCAAAACATCAGTGATTTAGTATTTCTATGCTTAAAAAGCAGAGGATTTTAGAAGGGTTCATAATTTGCTCAGGCTCACAGCTATTGAGGAGACCAACCTGCATTTAAGTCTGTGTATATCTTCTCCCAGAATGTCTGTTCTTGAGTGCTGTGTTATAGAGCAGAGAAGCTGGCTCGACTTTGTTTGAATATGGTCCTGAAGAATGAATTTATAGCATGGAAACAGGATGTCAGCGTCTGTAGTGATGGGGCATTAAGACTGAAAAAGAAGTCCTCAAGAACAGTGAGCTGTTATGTGGGCTGAAGGGAGGTGGGGACATTTGCAGGTGTGAGTAGCTGTTGTCATCCTTGCGTTAGCACACAAGAGACACTTTCTCGGGGCCTTCTAAGAATCGTTTTGGGGGGCTGGCTGTTAGTAGGACACTTGATGTTTCTTTCACTTGAGGTCATCTTGCAGGTCTAGGCTCAGCTGGGAAAAGGCAAGAAACTCATTGAGCTGTTCTAATGGCCAAATTGTTGACTAAGGAGTCCCCTTCCCTTGACCTTTTGATCTTCAGAAAGTTCATTCAAGCTAATCATGGTGAGCTTAGGTTTCCGAGCACAAGAGAATAAGCTTTTGTTGCCTTTAGTCTACACGCCTCTAGTGCATGCAGGGAAATTTTAGATGAAGACGCTCACTGCTACAACTTAACTTTAAAGAAAAATTCAAGTGACAATAAAGAAAACATTGGTGTTCTGGAAAACTCAATATTTGTGCTTGAGCCTTAGGTTTGCATCATTCTGCCCAATCAAACTACCCAGATAAAAGACATGAAAACCTGACTTCTCGATGGAAACACAGCAACTTCCTCCATTCACAAGGGCTGGATATTTTGTAAAATGACCATGGAAAGGCAATAAAGTTTGGAATGACTCATTAATAGTGAATGTTATCCAATGCCTTTCTCATAACTGCAAAATCAAGGAGGGCGAGTCTTGTGAATTCATTGTGCAAAGAGAATTAAGATCTCAGGAAGCTAAGTGACTTTCCCATGATGTGAGAATCAGTTAGTGGCAGAATCACAGTTAGAACTCAGGATAGTTGGCAAGGCTCTTCTAACTCATGAAGTTACTTAAAATAAATTATCCCATTGATTTTCTGGACAACTGAATAGTTTCTTTCTTTTGTATAATTTCAGAGTTGATAAATGAATAGGCGATGCCAGATTCCAACAACAGCCTTTCTAACTCTCCTTCACTTCCCTTTTCTGTACTCTTTACCATCACATACTCAACTAAGAAGGCGCCACCCTCATCTTTGTACAGCTTACTTGAAAACAGCAGAATGTAGCCCATGGTCCTTTACAACATGCTCTGATTTGTTATTATCCACCTCTACCTCCTTTTATTTGGTTTCACGACAAACCCTCACTGAACTCAGTCCTAATGCTCCCAATTCACATATAAGGGCCCCCCCTTTTTTTAGAGAAAGAGATAGGATGACATTTCTAATGTTCTTGGCACTAGGTAGATATTCAGTAGATGACTGCTGTATTAGAGGGGTAATTTAGTAGATGAAAGGATGAAGAAATAGATGGGAATACTTATGAGAAAATGAAGCAGAGTGTCTAAATATATTAAATTACATGATGTTTTCAAGGACGTGTGAATAGAACAGGGTAAATAGCTGGAAGATGCAAGCTTGCCTCCCCAGAACAATAACAGCCTCTGCGATGTTAGTAGATGCTCTGGGAACATCATTCAAGGTCAAAATCTGACTTTTACCTTGCTCATCTCTAAAACTGAGGTCAACTTTTGCATAATAGAGGACTTTAGGCACCACAGATCATGTGTTTATCATAGTGAACAAGCAATAAATAACCAGAAAATTCCTTTTATGTACCTACTGTTATTTATATTTCCAGGCACTGGGCAAATGTGAATGAATTAGTTCCCATCACTCTCACCAGGGACCCTTTAAGTCAGGGGCCCTCATCCCTACTTCACAGAAGAACTTGGGGCTTGTTGAGAGAGGTCACATGACCACCAATGTAGAAGTTGACCTGAACCCACGTCATTAATTCCAGGATTACCCCATTGCCTTGTCTCCCGCACAGCGAGTGTCGACTGTCCCCATTTTATTATTGTTTTTTGAAGAAAACACTCTTTGCTGTATCATAGTATTTTCCCTTTGCATGAGTTTTTTTTATTTTCAATCACAAAACACTTAACAAAATCAAAACTAAATCAGATTAGAAAATCCTGCAATATTACCCAAAGTGAAAGCAGGATTCCTCTGTCTGAACTAGCTTTGGCGCCCTGGAGATCCCTGCTTCCTGTGACAACTGCTAAAACCCTTTGCCCTCTGTTGAGCGCTGTTGGAAAATATTGGCCTGAAAACACAAGTGACTGGATTTCCTAGCTGGCACATGCGGTCTTTCTCTTCAGAAAACCTCGCCTGTTGGTTCCTTCTAAGATCTATGTGCCCGTGTAAGCTCAGACGAACAGGTACTGGAGGATTGTGTGGGATGGGCCAGGCCAGTTAGCCTTCTGACCCTTTGTAGGTGAGGGCCTCACCCGCAGTGGGGTTTCTGGGCAATCTGTTTGAAAAGATTTCCTAGAAAGCTTATTCTTAGGAAGCCCAGGTTTCTAAAGATCGTGCTGGCTCAGGGGCAATGAGCAATGACCTTCTCTTGGCTCTACCTCTCCCATTCCACTCCAGTTAAGGCATTTTCTTTCTTCTCCACCTGCACCTGGGGTTCACTCCAGGCTACAGGCAAATGGTGCATTAATCATGCATGGCTCAGCCAGTGTACGGGGATGGTGGGAAGCCTCTGATTTATGAACCGAACCAAAGTGTAGGGAGGCTGGGAGTAGGCAAGGAAGGCCCATTTCAGGGAGCAGATGGGGGGCCCCTTCTCTAGGACCAGCCCCATATGCTCCACTGCAGGTCCATATGTTGTGTGGGCTGGTCCCCTGCCCTTGCTGGAGTCGAGGCCGCGTGTCTGCTGTAAGGCACAGGGAGATGGATCTCCCACCTGCCCTTCTGGCATTGACACACTCCCTCTCCAGCAACCTGAGACCTTGAGGCTGAGGTTTTGGATCTCTTCTTACAGACAAAACAACAGCTACATTTATGCCCTTGTCAATATGAATTATTGGCATCATTTATTTAGGAAGAGTTCACAGACGGGCGAGATTTGAGGTTTTCCTCTATTTACTACAAGAAGAAATAAAGGCACAATACTAAATTGCAAACACTATTATGAGAAATTATAAACAACTGACTGGTACTGTGTGTATATAGGTGTTAAGCTCTGTTCTAATGGTTTGCTCCATGTGTAACCCATGACATGGAAAAGCAGGTTTTCATGGTCATAGATGAATTACAAAAATTAGGACTAAAATCAGAACTATGTTATGATTCTATATGAACTAACATTATCCACCTATCCCTCCCTCCCTCCCTCCCT
>LOJH01008393.1:0-13368 GCA_001685095.1 Ellobius talpinus
CATGGGAAATAGAAAAAGACAAGATCTCCTGAGTAAATTGGGATCATGGGGACCCTGGGAGAGGGTTGAAGGGGAGTGGAGAGGCAGGGAGGGGAGCAGAGAAAAATATAGAGCTCAATAATAATTAATTTTTTAAAAAAAGTATGGAACTCCCATCAAAGATGTCTAACTGTAATACTTGGCAGCTGTGATGTCCAAGAAGGGTACTTGATGAGTTTGCTCACCTCAGCCTTGTCTTCCCTTAGTCTCTCCATCTAGTTCTGAGATAGAATAGCATCTTCAGTTTTCCTTTAACCAACCTGGAATTTCATTCTCACTCTGGCTTAAATTTGTTTTAATTTCTAGTTATTGAACAGGAGGGGGGTCTCTAATTTTGCTTTGTTAGTGACTAGTAGTAACATTTCAATTTGTGGTGACAACAACAGTGGATGTAACCAATGATGAGGAATTTTGGGTATCACACAGCCAGGATATATTGATGGTTGGTTGGTAGATGATGGAAAATCAGGCTTGTTTGCTTCCTGGTTGGTCTGTTTGTTTACATACTAGCAAAAATTCACATCATTAAGAAAAGCATCTTGCACACACTGAATAGAGAATAGTCCTATGAAGCATGATGTTGGGCTTTGGTATAACAGATACATGACAAAAATGGAACGCTATTTTCATGAAAAATTATCTTTTCTGTGTGCGTGTTTGCCTGTAGGATGTTACACATTTTCATGCCTAGTGCCCTCAGAATACAGAAGAGGGCATTGGGTCCCCTGGAACTGAAGTTACAGATTGTTTTCAGCTTACATGGGTGCTGGGAATTAAACCCTGGTCCTCTGGAAAAACAGCTAGTGCTCTTCACCAATGAGAAATAATTTTAATTGTTGATAAAATCATTGCATAATATGTGTGTCTTTGGGATACTACTCAAGCATATTAGATAGCAAGGTGCCTTTACATTTAACGGAGGTTGTTTTGTAATCTATACAAATTAATATCTATCTCTATAATTCCAACAAAAAGCAAAGAGTCTGCATAGAGTAAATAGAACTTCAAATGTTTTGAATATTTTAAAAGTAAAATACATTCTTGAGAAATTTCTGACTCAGAAGAATTTCAATACAAGGACTGAAATCTACAAAGTGGAGATGTCAGAATAGCTTAATGTTTTTTTTTTTTAAAAATCCGGTCTATGAAATCAAAATGACTAGATTTCCGGTCACATCAAGAGGATAGTTAGAAATCAAAATGGGCATCAGGAAGTACTGATGAGAATCTGGAGAAACTTTTACAATTAACACTAATAGTGGGAATGTGCAACAATGGTAGTACTTTGGAAACGACGCTTTGTCATTTAGTTATATTTGGAGTTTCATATGAATTAAAAATTCTACTTAAAAGTTGAACAAAGTTACCATGAGACTCAGTAATTTCATTCTCAGAAATCCACTCAAGATAAATGAGAATTCACACAAAGCCAAACATGAGTATTTAAAGAAGTATTAGAAAAACAAAAAACAAAAAAACCTCAAGTGGAAGCAACTCAAATGACCACCATCTGAAGGTAAATTAAATGAGGTGTACCCACAACAGTGTATTGTAACTACAAAAAAGTATGAAATACTGATTGATGTTAAAATACAAGCAAATTCAAAAGCATCCTATGTGGAAGAAACTAGGGAAAATGACCACACATTGCAAAAATTCATCTCTGTAAAGTATCTAAGTGTGGAATTCATAAAGGCTTCATATCATTGGTTTTACATAAAGGAGAAAGATTTGATAAACTGTTGGTATTGCATGAATTTACTTGGGAGATGATGGAAATCATACCATCAGATGTGAGGATTGCTTGTCTAACGTTGTGAATGCACTCCAAATACTGATATACACTTTCAGAATAAGTTTCATAACATCTTACTTTAAAATAAACAGCCTTGCATCTTTCCTAGATTTTGCTAGTGAGCATATAAGTATATAGTGTTATTTTAGAAATTTCTAAGTTATTTTTTCTGGAATTCTTTTCTAAGGAATTATACAGTAGTTTTATTTACTAAATCAATTAGAAAATATTCCAAAAATGTTTCAGTATTATGGGAAATGACAAATCTAATTTGCGCTTTCAATGTGGCAAAAAACAAAAACAAAAACAAAAAAAACCTTTGAAAATCAATAGCACACAAATAAGTAAGCATATGTAGAACCAACAGTGAGAAAGCCATCATAGGGAATGGGCCTGTTCCTCCTGTGGCTGATGGACTTAGAACCATGGGCAGGAACAAGGCCAGCCTGCTGGAACGTATCAGAGCCTTGAGAACTTCATGAAGCTCGGTATTATAATGCTTTATCCTACTGTAAGATAATGTGTGTGTGAACACAAGTATATTTGTGTGCATATACATGAGACTTGGCATGCCCTAAGTAACCATAAAATGACAGGACTAGTAGAAAATCTGTACACAATCAAATGAAAAATGTCATCAGTATTGATAGGGTGATTTTATGTAATTTTTAGGAAAATAATGTTATGAACTCTAAGATACTATTCACAGTTTTATGAATCATTAAATTTATAAAAGAAATAACAATGAATGTACAATTGAGAGAACAACTCCAGACATTAATTTTTAAGGCAGACAAAAGTAAAAGTGAAACATCCTAAACTCACTGTCCATAATGTAAGTGAGAACCCATTTTGTTCCCTAGAGATAAAAAAAAAACCTAATGGGCCATATAAGACAATCTAATGTATAACTTTACCTGACAGATTTTTGTTGCATTCTTCCAGTGCAAGAAGGCTCGTGCAAACATTTGTGACAGATTAAAAAAAAAAAAGCAGGAACCAAGATCTCCTCTTAGAAGCTATGATGCTTTAAGACACATAGTGAAGAAAAAAATAGTTCTATTTGTAAGATTGCAGCATGTTTAGAATAAAGGTCATACAGAATATATAGGAAATACCTAAATTAAACCATAATTCTGTAAGAAACAAAAAATGAATAACAGATACCTAATCTGTAGAAGCAACACTTACATGTGAAACTTCTCTTGCATCTTTCTAAAGGATTACAGAAATATGAATCAATGAAAGACCAAGGTTCACTGTGACTTCATGATAAAATACAGAGAGCAGTTAACACAAGGCATAGTAAACAGTTAAGTTTGTCCTAGACATATGTCCACAATACTATTTACAATGTTGTTAAAATTCAATAAGTAAAATTATCTAAGCCCTACATTATATTTATAATACCTCTATATCCTTAATAATATATGGGAGATAGAAATAGGAACCTGCTGGTCAATATCAGGATGCCACACCCAGGCATCTGGCTGATAAATTCCAGAAGATATAACAAGTGGAAAGATGCTTGATAAGCCACACAAATCAACGTGCCTCCTTAAAGTTTCTGAGAAAGTCAGCTCAGAATAATAACTGGGGGATGTACTCAGATCAGTTTATATTCAAGCCTTTCAAATAGACCAATCTTCAGACACAAGGGCCTTTTAGTATGCAATGAATCTCATCTTCACCCATATTCACATATATGTTATTAACACAGAGGTATAAGAAGTCTTCAGACTATAGTCTTTCACTCTGTTTATTAGGTTATTCCTAAATCTTATATTATATTCATTTTCTAGGCATTTCATGTTACATATTATTATATGTAGTGATGCATTATGAATTCTATTCCCCAATGTTTGCTACTAGCACATGAAGATACAACTCCTTTTTGTATATTGACCTTGTAGCAATGACTTTGCTAAAACTGACCTATTAATTATACCGGCTGATTCTTCTGGTTCTCTTGTGTTTTATGCATTTATAAACATAGAAGCAAAGAGCTCTAATTCACTTCCCATCTCTACAGCTTTCATTGATTCCCTGTCTATATATGACAATGGCTAGGGGAGTCTGAATACTGCTGAGAAGTAGTGGTGTGTGTGTTTCCAGGGAGGAACTGCTCCTAGCTGAATTACAGGGTACTATTAGAATTATTTCACATTAACACTTAGACTCAGAGTAAGAAACACTATTTCCCAGTAGGCTAAGATGGTGTTTTTTATTTATTGTTATGGAGACAAGGATTCACACTGAAAAAACCAGAATGAGCAAGATGTCACTATGTGAAGCCCAGGGCAGCCTTACACTCTTGATAATTGTCCAACTTCAGCTTCCCAAGTGTTGAATTCTGGGATTATCAGTGTGATCCAAGTCTAGCTGTCAGATTTCATTTCATCACAAATGTGTGTTGGACTTGTATGTACACTTCTTTGATAACCATATTGATTTGGCAGGGGGTATCCACTGAGATGATCATTTGACTTATTTCAACTTCATCATGAATTACATGGAATGTTAAAGCAATTTTGTATTTAGTGTTAATGTATTCTATCCTTTATCTCTGGCTCTCTAGCCCTTCTCCCTATCTTTATCTAGATTAGCCAGATCTGTCTGATGGCACACACAGCCAATTCACATAAAGAAAGGGAACCCATTCTACCTCCAACCACACAAAGTCAGGGACATTGGCTTTTGCTGCTCTCTCCACCCTCGGGCATCTGTCCCTTTGTGAGATTTGCTCTGAATGAACATGTGCACATTTGTGTGTGTGTGTGTGTTCTAGGAAATATCAAAGCAAAAGAACTATGTAGTATCCACTAATACTCAAGGCCGTGAGACAGACTTAGCTGCACTCATCTCTATTCTCTTGACTGGATTTGTAAATGCCATCAAGTATTTTTTTATAATATTACTGACATATATGTATTTATAAACTGCCATCAAGTATTTTTTATATTACCTATATATATGCATATATCTCTATTATTAATTTTTCTCATCTCATGCTATGAATATTAATTATTTGTATTTATGTCCACCCCCCTCTACAATTTTTTTCCCTCGCAATGTTGGGAATTAACCCTAGGGTCTTATATGTGGTAGTCAAGCATTGTACTACTGGGCTGTACCGCACTCCTAGGTATTTAGTTCTGTCACAGTTACTGAGAAAACTACAGGCATGAGGAAAATCTACTACTGGCCATTAAGTTTCATTTGTCCTCCCCATTTATTCTTCCACATCTCTTTTTGCTTAAAGTCAAAATTGTATTCCTTCACAGTTGTTCCACTCTTAGTACTTGGACCATGGGTTTTCCTACTTTGATGATTAAAATATGCATTCTGAGTTACTGAATTCTTCTTCACATGATACGTTTTATCCTTTTCAGAATTGTGCAAGCACTACACAGGAGTCAAACTCCATTACTCCCTACTCATAGCGATGGGAAGGAAAAGACTGAAGACACAAAGAAAGTGGGACCACAGTGCCCAAAATACCCTGTGTCAAACCAGGTGGTGACCAGCAGACACATTCCTGAGGTTGTCTTCTAACATTTACTTACTCACTCCCCTGCTCTCACACACGAAAGTACAATAGTTACACACACACACACACACACACACACACACACACACACACACATCAGGGAGGGGAGCATGGATCTGACACTTTCTAAGGGGTCTCTCACAGGCCCGGAACACATCAAGTAGGCCAGGTTGGCTAGCCAGAGAGCTTCTGGGATTTTCTTACCTCAGTCTCACCAGAGCTAGGCTTGCAAATGTGTGACACTATGGCCAGCCAGCTTGTTGTTGCTGTTAATGCGTTTGTTTTAAAAGATTGGCTCTCCCTTTTTACTGGTCTTGTCTGGAACTAAAACTTGCTATGTAGTTGAGGCTGGGACCAAAAGCATGTGTTAAAGGAGCAGAACAAACTCCATTTTGAGAAAGGACTCCATTTTAGATAGGACCTAACTAGGGGGTGAATGCAGGCTAGCAACGTCATAAACATTCCCAAGAAACTGTGCCAGCCCTGGTCAAAGTGATCCACTAGGGTGTCCAAACATCTGTTTACATCTGCCTACTTCAAATTTCCTTGTAGCTGCCTGATTAATCACTGTTTTGACTGTTTTGAAATTCCCCTATACCCCAACTAATTCAAAAGTTGTATACTTTTACCCACTCCTAAATTGCCAAGGCTTGTACCACCCTGCTTGCAGTTTTGCCCTTTAAAAACCCATTATCCTGAGAGCTCATGGCCATCCTCCTCCACCCGCTGTGTCAGAGTGATGGATTACAGCCCCAGTTAGCTAATTTGTAATCCATAAGCCCCAGTGTGTTTGCATCGGATTCCGGCTAGTGATGGCCTTGTTTGGGGTCCCATGACAGGCATAACAGTGTCACCATGTCCTTTTCAATACCCAGAGTTTAACAGAGGTGTTGTTTTTTTTTAACTCAGCTCCTCTTGCTTGGAAGACAAGAACTTTAGGACTGACTTGCTCCAGTCCCCAACTCTTCTAAGTTTCCTAGATAAAAACAGAGGCCTTATCTCAGCCTGCCTGTCTTTGTGGACCTGAGTTCAATCTGTCTCCCCAGCACCCAGCAGGGCTGGGAGTCTCTGCTTGCACTTCTTGCACTTCTGCTCTTCAGTGACTGCATCTGTTTGGTTTATGGAAAACATTCCCTCCGCATGACTAACTCACTAGCCAAAGGAAATCTACGGCAAATTCTGAAACTCTTCACTTGCCAGCTCCTGCTTTCTTTATCAGTTGCTGAGCTGAGCCAGCCATTTCTTCAGCCCCATAAAACCAGGGCTCTCTGCTCAGGTGCTATTTCCCATGTTCCCACACTGGAAAGCACCCTCAGACCACAACGGGGTTCATGTGACACTTATCTTGTGTTTTCCTTCTCTTCCAGTGTTTGGAGAACCTCAAATTACTATTTTGTTGCTTACAAATCCTTTCTGCCAGATTTTTTTTTCTTTGCTCTTGTTTAGTTTTATAGTTTTGAGTACTCTGACTAAGTTGTGTTGTCATCCCTGGAGTAGACTGTGCCATACATAGCACTGCTCATTTTTAATAAGGACAGAATTATTAGACCAGCTGCATTTTTCATAAAATTTTCAGATCCTAAGTAGTGAAAACATATATTATACAGTCAGGCTCTAGCAATAACTGTTTTCTACCTTCCTTCCTTCCTTCCTTCCTTTTTTCTTTCCTTCCTTTTTTCTTTCCTTCCTTTTTTCCTTCCATCTTTCCTTCCTTTTTTCTTTCCTTCTTTTTCCTTCCTTCCTTTTTTCTTTCCTTCCTTCTTCCTTCCTTCCATTTTTCTTTCCTTCCTTTTTTCCTTCCTTCCTTCCTTCCTTCCTTCCTTTCTGTCCTTTTGTTTGTTTTCTTTCGCCCACTTTTGAGATTGTAATTTAAATATATCATTTCTCCCTTCCCTTTCCTCCATCCAAACTCTCCCACACAACCTTCCCCACTCGCCTTCACATTCATGTCCTCTTTTTCTCCATTGTTATTGAGTTGTTCTCATCAGGGTATCCTGATTCTGCACAAAATGTCACACCTACCCTTCTTCACTAGAGGGCAAATCTGTAACTATTCCAGGTAAGGCATTTTTTTCCAGGTTTGTTAGTGTTAGACACCAGCAAGATACTTTTGTTGGACTTTTCAAAGTTATGAGATTTAATTTAGTGAATTCTACATTTTATTTAACACCTGTTTAGATCATCTATTCCTGACATCTCTGCTCATTTTTATGTCAATTTGTCAAATTTGAAAGCTGACTTCTTTAATTTTTAACTTCGTGATGTGGTTGATTCTCAGCTTCATGTCAGATTAAGTTTTAAGTATTTTCTTATAAAATTAGAGAGGCCCAATAAAAATCAATCATTTTTTTAACTTTAAATCTGCAGTTGTAAGGTATATTTATGTAATTAATGAGACATTGATGACTCATTTGAACCCGTGTTTCAAATGCAAAAACATGGACCCCATAAGGCGATAATTGCTTCTTACTGGGGAGAGATACAGAATAGTCTTAGAAAGTGATAGAACACAGTAGAGCAACAGCAGCTGGGCACAGCAACAACAATAGAAAATCCATACGACTCCGTAGAGCTAAGGATCATGTCTGCTTTGTTATGTCCTGGGATAGTCACTTTTAGTTATAACTTCTGCATAGAAGTATTCAACAAATGAATGACCAAACCAATAAGCAAAAAATAATTGCTAATTAGCTAACACTCTCATTATCAGTTAGAGGCAACACCAAGATGAGCGCTTGAGATTGACATCGCAGTAGAAAGCAGCCTGTGGGGAAGGCTGGCTGCCCTCATGCTGTCTTGTCATGGGACTTCTGATTACAAGGTCCTCCTTATTACTAACAACTGTTACTAACAACTCTCTTTATCTCATGCCTGCTATCCTCTCTGTACTGAAATTCTCTCAGTTCCCGTAATGACTTTCTCACTTGGATACAAGCTCCTTCTGTCCCCATCCCTCACATTACTTCTCATGACTCACTGTCCCATCTCTACCGTGCCATCTTTCCTTCCTCAGTGTTTTCCAGCCTCAGCTCCCTCCAGCTTGACCCTCTACGTTCCTGATGGCTATTTTCTCAAACCCAAAAGATCTAAGGATCCAAGGTCTATTTCAGGCTGCAATGGAGCTCTGCCCTGGTCGGTGTTTCCTTCTTGGGATAAACGCTCCTGAGAATTGATTCTTCTCATGCTTAGCAAGTATATGCTTTTCTAATTTAGAATTTCCTTTTTTAATATTAAAACTTTGTGTGCAACTGTTTTTAAATGGTGGAAACAGTGACATCATGTATGTACCCATTTCTAGAAACTGTTTGGGAAATATTATGTAGGCTTACTTCATTCATCTCTGTACATCTGGAAACGACAGGATGCAGCGAGGAGGATGAGCTGAAGCATAAAGCTGAGCTCATGATAAATACTGGTGTCTCCTTAACCAAAGGACCAAAAGAGAACCAAACGCTGGCCTGTCTTCAGATGAGGAATGTGTTCCAAGGTTGTTCTGGATTAGTAAGGTAAAATAAGAAAGAATATGCACCTCAGGCTAAGGGTACTCTGTGACACCGTTTCTAATGAGTGTTTTTTCAAGAAACATTCCAGAATGAAGATCCAAGAGGTATGAAAACAGTGACTGTCAGAAAATGAGGACTCATTATGATGTATTTAATAGAAAATAATATGAATTCATGAAAAAGAATAAATATAATAAAAACATCACATAACTTATTTAAGTAAGGAAGGTGTTTGTGAATCTAATGTGTAAGACAGCCCCATTTGACCCTCCTATGAGCACGTACAGTTAGTTATTGACTTTAAATTTGTTAACAAAGCATTAAACACTAAATTACCCACCAAAGCTGCAAAAATGGTATTATTAGCAGAATATTCAGGAACGGAAATGAAGTAAGAATAACTCTATTAAAATTAAATAGGAAAAATTAAAATTTAAAAGGAGAAAATAAGATAGTAAAAATACTTCTAAACCTACCAGAAATCAAAATGAATGCCTTTCCCTAAACACCCCACAAAATAAACAAACAGAGGGTAGAGCCCTAAATGATGGGAAAGTCAAGATGTAGAGAAACAGTAAAAGTTCACAAGATTAAGCAAATACATTTGATCACAGGAAGAATACTGTAAATGTTCTCATATAGAAAACGTTTGATTTTGATGCAAAATGCATTATTAGGGATAAAGAAATTTAATAATAGAAGTCAAACAACCAGGAAAATGAATGAATTTTACATAAAAAGCTAATTAAGTAATTTTATATAAAGTAAAAGTGGACAGAATCAAAAGGACATTGAGAGATTCTCATTAAAAGACATTGAAGAGTTGAGATTTCAATGGGGGCATTCTGAGTAAGCATCAAAGCAAATAGTTGAAAGTCATCAGAAAAGCAATGGAAGACCTTGCTGATGTGGCATGTAGATAGACCAGGATGGCCTTGAACCCATAGATAACTGCAGGCCTCTGCCTCTTGAATGTTTGGACTAAAGGTGTGTACCACCACATCTAGCTAGGAAATAAAATATCTATCTATCTATATTATATATATATATATAATGTATGCTGGAGATATGATTCAGCAGCCAAGACCATACATATATTGCTTTTATGGAAGATCTGAGTCCAGCTTAAGAACCCATGTCTGTTAAACACCTCACAATTTTCTATAATTCAAGCTCTTAGAGATCTAATGCCTATGGTCTCTACACTCATGTGCACATACCAACATACAGACATACACAGATACACAAAATTTAGATACACAAAATTTAAGATAATAAAATAAATCCTTTTTCAAAAAGAAAATACTATCAGTAATCTTTTAAAAAAGAAACTATTATCAGTATTCTGTATTCCATACTTTTGCAAATTTTAATTTACCTCTAAATAATTAATGAATATAAAGAAAAAAAGTGATAAAAATTAAATTAAAACCTCACAAAATCTGAACACATTACACATTAACTTAGAAGGATATAGATCATAGCAGAGGAAAAGTTAGATGTAAATAACAATACTAGAGAGCAAAAATAAACTAACAAGTTATAAAGGAAAACTATGCAGAAATGATAAAAAATAAATGCCAGCATTTAGGCCAGCATCAGACATGTTATGTATACAACAATAGCTACAAACTTATGAAAAGAAAACACTTTAGACTTCATTGACAGACACTGAAGAATCAGAAAGTATTTCAGAAATTGACAATGAAGCATTCAATATGCTAATGGCTCCAATTCCTCTCAAATCAATTTTCATATTTACTATAGATCACAAGGTGTAATTTAAAGCATGGAATATACCTATTTTAAAATTAGTATGTAGGGGAAAAGGCACCAAACAACTATGATGCTACTGACAAAGACTAAGGATGAAGCGAGGAGATGTTCCTGTGGTATTTGTCATACGGTTACTCCAGCAAACTATGTTGATTATGGTAATGAAACACTGGTGCATAAATAAACGTGAGGCACAGGAAATGTTGGCAACATAATGGCTGGAGAATGGTGACGACTTGTCCAATCAGAGAGCTGCCACTGGAATCCTCAGATGCTGAAGCATGTCACATGCATGGGGGATAAGGTAGGGTGGGTGCCAAAGGGATGTAGCTAGCATGATTATAACTGATTTTTTTATTAATTTTCATTGAGATCTACATTTTTCTTTGCTCCCCTTCCTGCCTCTCCCCTCCCCACTTCAACCCTCTCCAAATAATGCAGTCTGGTTTCTTTTCTTTCTGCACTTTCCCAGAAAGTGAAATTGAAAACATAAACTATGCTTTGCACTGTTTTGAATGAAATATTTACTGTATCACGAGAGGAAAACAACAAGGGAACTTCAGACTGAGCATACCAGAAGTGGACATGTCTGGAGGAAGGCACGATCTCTTTCAGCTCATGTGTAACTGCCTGATCATATCCGGATGAATCCTCATATGAACTAGGGATGGAGTGCTTCCTGCGTGTTAAACATGCCAAATGTAGGGCCTTTATAACTATGTGTGTGTGCATCACTGGAAATGCAGTTGTCAGGTTTGGGAAAAACTTGGTATTTTAAGTGACAATACAGGATTGCTTTATGTAAAAAAATCAAGACCATGTTAGATGATTTCTATTTATAGACCTTCCTGACACATTAGATTTTCGGGTGACTTATAGGGCAATAAATTGAATTTTAAGAACTCCTATAATGTCCTCTGAATTCTTTTGCTAACTCTCCCAATGAGGACCATGTGAGGCAGCACATAAGAAAATGTTTTACATCGTGTTAAAATGGCAGGGGGGTGTACACAAGTCTTTGGAAGGTTAAATAAGTGTTCAAATATTAGGCATAACAATTTAAAATCCCCCTCAGTTCTTGGCCTAAATCTTACAGTATAATTCACTCTTTAAAAGAATAAAGTCTTTACATATAATAGGAACTCAAAATGTTGATATTAAATACAGTCTGTCACTGAGACTGATCGATTTTGTCCTTTTTTTTCCAATAGTGGCTTTGAACATAAAGTATTTAAAAATCCATGAAGATGTTAACTACTGAAAAGAAAAAAGGGAAGAATCAACAGCCACCATTCATAGAGTTTGCAATAAGAGCAGAGAGTATTTTCAATGGGAGACACCACATGCCTCTTCTACTTCTACCCTGGTTAGTAACTGCTTTGCATTGCAAACTCACCCATCTCAAGCTTTTCGGAGAGGGCTGGTGTTGGCAGCAAAAAGCAATGTGGTGTCCTGTGATGTGGTGTGTGAGGGCCTCTATGTATGTGTTGATTTTTTTATTTCACTTTATTTTATGGTATGGGTGTTTCACCTAAACAAATGACTGTGCACTGCGTACAGAGGTCAAAAGAGGACATTAGATTCCATGGAACTGGAATTACCAACTGCTGTGAACCACCATATGGAGGCTGGGAAATGTATCCTGGCCCTCTGGAAGGGCAGCCAGGGCTCTTAACCTCTGAGTCACTTCTCCAGTTCCATGTGTATTTTGCATTTGTGTAGGTACTTATGGAAAATAATATAGAATAATATAGGAAAGATTTTCTAGCTTCGGAGAGTCAGGAGGCTATGACACAAAACACGGGGTCAGTAGAAAAGTAGGTCTCATCCTAGCTACAGAGGAAACTTTCTTAGCTCTCACATGAGTTTACTTAAAATCCCAGTAACTAAGGGTGTTAAGCTCCAGATCAGGGGAAGGGTAGAAACAGGAAGCTGAAATGGACTGCCAGGAAGGAAGTCTTCTATGAGCTCTTCAGAGGAAGCCTTCCTCCTACAAGTTTCAAATCAGAAATCTCGGGAGTCAGGATAAACAGATCTTTGTGCTTTTACTTTGCTTAGTCAAACACTCAGTTTTCCTTTATGGTTGGAATTTCCCCCTCAACTGCACCGTCAACCCTTCCACCTAACCCTCTTAGTAGGAAGTCATTCCCTATGGTGGGATGCCTTCCTCAGCCTTGATGCAGGGGTGGGTGAGGGGCTTGGTCCTGCCTCAACTTAAAGAGTCAAGCTTTGTTGACTCCTGATGGGAGGCCTTACACTTTCAGAGGAGTGGACTGGGGTGGGTTAGGAGTTAGGAGAGGTGGAGGGGAGCAGGAGAAGGTGAGGGAGGAGGAAATGTGGTTGGTGTGTAAAATGAATAAAACACTTAAAAGAAAAAAAAAAGAAAATCACAGTCCATCGTTAAGCTGCCTGAAGTTTCTTTTCCTTTCTTCCCTGTCTTGATAAAGTCCTGGAAATTGCTCATCTAGATCATGATATCATGAAACTGTTAACAAGATCATGGTTCTTCCCTCAGCACAGAAGTAATGGGGCTGGAAATCCAAGGGGAAACTTCAGGCTACAATTTAATGTGCAGCAAAATGTGGAATTTAGAGTTATAGAAAAGTATTTGTTCCTATTTTTAGCATTCATATTTACTTAGAAAGCCCTTCTAGGAGGCTGGAGAGATGGCTCAGTGGTTAAGAGCATTGCCTGCTCTTCCAAAG
>LOJH01008393.1:13405-23511 GCA_001685095.1 Ellobius talpinus
AAAAAAAAGAAAGCCCTTCTACTCCCCAGATTGCTTCTATAAATTTCTGTTTCCAAACACAAGGCGAGAGCAACTGCATACTGATAAGGCTCAGGCTGGAGAGCAGCTGATGTCTGAAGCTCTTTCTTTCTACCTGGCTTTCTTCAGGGTACTTGTCACACATAAGAACAAAAGAACACTTGCTGATGTAACAAGCGGTGCACATGTTTTACAACTCAGACAATGAGAATCAGGGATGCACGTTTTGTTTTCATATCCGCTGTGCTCTACCTTGAAAGCAGACCCATTATTTATGACTGAAGTAGGGGTTAAGGGAAAAAATCTATAGTCCTTAGGGAAATAAACAGATTGTAACTTTTCTATAAAAGTGGCTACAGATGCATGCATACATACATAGTTACACATGTACACACACATCCATAGTCGCTTATAGGCTAGACTTTCACACTGATGATATGGTTGAATAGTTATAACAGATACTCTCTATAAACTATAAAATGCTTTTTTATGATCTCTTAAAGAAAAAAACTTTCAAATGCTGGAATAAAAGATGTACTCCTAATCATATAATATTATGAGGACCCCCTTCAATTGCAACTCTGAGCAACGTCCAAAGTTTTGACTATAGTAATTAGCTTAAGTTTACAGGGAACAGTATCAAATACTCTGTTAGTGTTATATAGAATGGGTTGTACATGCTGACCCCACCTAGCTGCTATAATGAGATATTTCCATTACATGGCCTAAACAGTACTCTCCAAAACATATTCTGAAAGCTAGATACATTTCATATCATGGAGATGGATAAAGACGCGATTAAGATAAAGAGCATTGCCAACTCACCTGATCCTACCCCTGGGGCGCTCAGATTGCTCGGACATAAAGCTTGTGCTGCTGAGGCGTGAGGCACTGCTGGTTCGGGAAATGGCAGACACATCACTGACATCACTATCTGATGACTTGGCGGAGACGTTATCACAGCTTCTGTACTGATCTTTATGTGTGTTATACTAAAGATTAAAAAGAAGAGAGGATGAGCGCCACCATTGGATTGCGTAACAGAAACAAGTGACCTCGAGGAGAATGACTGCCTAAACAAAGGAAGTCAAAGGATACCTCTATCAAGGGAAAAATGGAAGCTGATGGCCAGGCCAGCATTAATATTACATGTGAATCTCAATAAAAATCAGACATCTTTTCAATGATGGGATATGGCTTATGAAGAATGAACACACAATTAAAGTGCTTGTATGGAAAATGTCTAAGAATCATTTGTATGTGCTGAAAACCTGAAATTGCGTTACTCATTTTATAAATTGACATTTCATCATATTCTTATCTGCATAGCTTTACTTTTGGGGATTTATTCCCAATATTTAGAAATCATCGGATAAAATAAGACACCCTGTAAAATCACAAAGGAGATAATCAATTTTTATTGTCCTATTGGAATGGAGCATATGGTGTATATAACTATAGAAAGAGACAAGTTTTTCCAACCAATATTCAAGTAACTGTTTTCTTTGCTATCAGAAGAAAAGAACTTCATTTGTTTACATAAAATAAAATATGACTATCCCTATTATTTCCCACTAAGCAAGTGAATGTTAGACTGTGAACAATAAATGGGGAAGTGCTTGTTGATCTTTCGGACAGTCTCATATCCTCTAATGCTCTGTAGCATGAATCTTGATTAATTTGAACTATCTTTGTCAAAAATACCATATAAGCGAATTCTAAAACCCAAGTTTATATATATATACAAAAAATGTAAGAAAATAAATTTTAAGGAGTAATTCAAGTAATTCCAGATAGTGCTCACATTTATTTCATGATCCTTTACGTGAGAACTTTCTTCTTGAAGTAATTTCATTTAAATTCTTTGCCTCTTATGTGTATGAATTTGTCTATGAATTTTGTGTCATGAAAAGTATATACATTTTATGGTCTATCTACAAAATAAATTTTCTAAAGTTCTATCACAATGATGTTTACCTTTGAAAGGCATAGATCCCACTAAGACACAAGGGATATTCACATATGCTGTTAAGTCTAAAGCCGAATCACTATTTACTCTCAAATTTGTATGATTCATGAATTCCATACAATATGGTACTACAGTTCACCAGCAAACTTTTGTCATATCTGATAGATGATTCTGTTCAATACAATTCATTTTACTCAGAACAATTTCTAACCTACAGACTTGTGGGGAAACTTACAATAATGACTAGAACCTGATTTGAACAATAGCAGAGTATTAAACATAATTCCTAGACTAGATTAAACTACTGTGACCAAAGATGCATCATATATTCATTCATTATATCTACAAATATTAGGACAAGAAATAAGTGAGATCTAATGCCCTGAGACTTTATCTAGGTATACTGCATGCTCCTCCAAACAGTTGGCAGTATGAAGTGTATGGACAGTAGCATGAAGACTTGTCAGCATAAAGGGAAATGTTGCTCCGATTAATGAAATCTCTATCCTTTCTACAAGCTGTCTCTATCCCAGCCTACTTCTATAGAGACCTTCACTCTTCTAGAAAACAGAGAATGAAAATGTCATCACATGTTCTACTCTACTGGGATATGTAATAATACCATAATTATTTTAAGATTACAATTTCTCCCACAATACTGAAGGAAATGAAGGACATTATATTTCCTCTTTACTACTATTTTTTACTGACTTTCAAAAACATGTTAACCCTTGAAATATGCTCTACTTTTTTCATCAAGAATTATTTGTTAAATTTCCCCTTTAATATTTTCATCAAAACACATTTATTATACATGGAAAAATAAAGAATCCTCAGGGGGGATGTATTTGGCCATGCTTTAGGGAAGTAAGCCAAGCTTCTTTCCCCAGGAGGAAGCTCCTAATTATAGGATTATAGTTTTCAGAGGTCAGTAATAATAAACACTGCAGGTATCTCCACCAACCCTTGCAGCGATCTTGATGGGTGCTCCAGGATTATAGAAAAAGAATCCTTTAAAGTGTGAGGGCCTAAGTGTGGCTTTATCCTTTAGTATGACTTCTACCTATCAGAGAGGCATTTAACTCCAAATAGCATCAAATAAAAAAGCATGGTGATTCATTTCAAAGGTTCGAAAGCAGCCAAGCCAGTGTGAATTCCTCACTCAGGATGAAGAGTAGGACCATTTGATAGTTTAGAGAAAGACCAGCTGACAAAGGTGGGGGGATTATATTCATCTGGTGATGTTTTAGCATGAGAAACATAATCTAGCCTTGCTGGTAAGTAAAAGGATTCTGAGAATGGTCACCTAATTTCTCATACAATTGAAATTTCAACTATTTCGTGAAATTTGTTAGTATTGAATTTTAATTATTTTATCAAATATGTTAAGTGCATAAATACTGTAAAGGAGAAAGTTCAAAATTTAATATATATTACATACTGACACTATTTTATAGCAATAGAAGTCCTTTGAAAATTAAAATGTTTTTGATAAAAAGATAACCCTTCCCTGAAAAAATACATAAAAGAGTTCTGAACTAATTGAAACAGCTACTATCCACTAATCACTGATGTGATGATTTTTCTTTTATGTAAAATAAATTCAATTACAACTTTGTTAGAAACATTGGCCTAGAATACAGATATTTTAGTTGTGGTGAATATATTTTTTTAGTTGATGCATTAAAAACCCTGGCGGCAATTGTTATTTTGCTTCACACAATTTCATTTATAATAGTGTTAAAACATTTTAATGCCACACCTCTGAGCTCACGTTTATTGGTTATACAACTATAACTAAACTGTATAATTCCATTATTAAGAATAAAATTACAGTATATGCAAGTCATGTTTTTCATATTTTCTGTCACACGCAGATGGAAAATTAGATGTGTATTTTGCATTTATATTTATTTATTTATTTTGGTTTTATGAGATAGGATTTCTCTGTAGCTTTGGGGCCTATCCTGGAACTAGCTCTTGTAAACCAGGCTGGCCTTGAACTCACAGAGATCGGCCTGTTTCTGCCTCCTGAGTGCTGGGATTAAAGGTGTGCGCCACCACCGCCTGGCACATTTATATTTATATAGATTCATATACTTCATATGTAAGTAAATTAAAACACATAGGGGCCCCTTGGGGAAAAGGAAGGAGACAGGTATGGGGAGACACGGCAATGTGAGCCTAGTTCATTGATATATGTGTATGGTTAGGTCACAACGAAACATTACATTTTGAAGTTAACTTAAAATATTAAAAAATGAAAGCTGTTCTTTTTTTGAAAATTATTTTTAGTTATGTGTTTGTATGTGCCTATGTGTGGGTATGTGCACATGTGTGCATGTACCCTTGGAGGCCAGCAGTGCTCCGCATGCCTCTTGGAGCTGGAGTTACAGGCAGCTGGAAGCTGCCTGAGGAGGGTGCTGGGAACCAAACTTGGTTCCCTGGGAGAACAGTATGAGCTTCAGGTCTTACCACGGAACCAGTTCTCCACCCCAAAACAATTTCGTTTTTAAGGTATTCAAATTCAATGAAATATGGACAAGGGGTGTCTTTAAAAATAAAGAGTAAAACATTAATATATAAATGCAAATGAAAGCCATTGAGGATATAAGGCTTGGGGGCAGGCTAGACTGCAGTGTGTCCTTAGTGATGTGACAACAGAATCGAGTGGTACCTAAGCCTTGAGTCACTCTGTACAGAGTCTACTAACTTCGGTAAATGAATTCTGTTTCTTTGAGTATTGGGGTTCACAATGTAAATGTTTAGGCTGAAATAGGACATTTTCCACAATGCTTTATATTGAGTGTGTGTGTGTGTGTGTGTCTGTGTGTGTGTACAGGCATGCAAGTATGTGAATGTCAGAAGACAGCTTGCAGTTGATTTTCTCCCTATACCAATATGTTTGGGGACTGAGTTTAGGTCCCTAAAATTAGTGCCAGGCACGTTTACTCAATGAGCAATTTCATTGACACTAAAACAGAAAACAGGTCCTTCCAAGACCTAATTTGTTTTGAGCAGAAAATTTGAGCTCTTTCAGCAGGGTAGGTTACCTGGTTTACCAGAACACTCATACTTTAGATGTGTGGAAGAGCTCATTGCACAGGTTTTTCTGATGGGCTGATTAATAATTAGACTCCTGGCTCACAATGACCCCAGTGGCCTTTAGTATTTTATTCCAATTCTTTACTTATCTCTTTCCTGCAGCCTACTCTGGCCCCTACCCTATTTATTCTATTTGACTTCAACTATTAGAAGAAGGTTGAGAAATCAAGAAAGGATTTCTGAATTAACTGGAGCATTTCCCCTAATTTCAACTAACAGAAGTTAACCATGAAGAAAAAAAATTACCCTGAAAATTACTCTGCTGTCTCATTCTTAGTGAATTTGCAGTGTGAGCACACTAAAGTCATGATGCTATTCACAAAGAAAGACTAGCACACTGCTCAGCTGAGAGCACCACCACAAACCAGAAGAAGACAGATGTGTGGAACTGGATCCAGCTACTCCATGGTAGTCAAGATTTTGCTTAGCTTGCATGTGTGTGTGTGTGTGTGAGAGAGAGAGTATTTGCTCTTTTCTTTACTGATTTTACCTTTTTAAAAGGTGTCTCAAACTCTTTGTGGCATCCCTGAATCACAGGACTTTATCTGCTGTTGCATGCAGGTTTCTGCATCTAATGTGTAATGTAATACACTGTACCCAGCTGCCCGGCTGGCACAATGTAGGTGACAAACCATATTTTGTTTTGACATTTGCTGTTTGTATTAACCACTGACTCCCTGACTATATATGAAGCAAACTTGATTCTTTAAAAAATAGTAAATTTGAGGTTTTATTTTAAGCTTAATGTATTGATTTGATGCAGTTTGTACTTATTTCAGGTTCTGAAATGTCATTATTCCTAAAAAGGCTACATGATATCAATTTGAAATGAAGTAGAACCTAATGCTATTTTGAGAGAAATTTTAAAATAAACCAGATAATGATGTAAGTGTGTTTCATATAGTATAAGGTTGTATATTTTAATTAAACATTAGCTACTACATTTATGGAAATCTAGTATATCTTATAAAATAATGAAATATAAATTAAATGCTTATTAGCATTGATGTCATTTTCTGAGAGATTAAAACAGCATGCTTTTTACTAAAGACAGACAAGTAAATAAGCAATATTGTCAGATTGTATGGCTATTGTCACTAATTCACTAATCAAAATCACATAAATAAATTTAATACTAAATGAATATTATTTCATTGACAAATGACCCTATATATGCTGCTTACTTTGTTAATGTAACTAAGGACAATCCTCATCTTTAATACCACTATTTTTCTCATTGGAAAGATTATTAAACATAATAATTAATATTTCAATAATGTAATCTACCTTCTGAAAATATAAAGTTGTGGAAGAGATTTGTCAAGCTGTATGAACAACTATGATGCAAGACTAATATTTAACGACAATCTCCTTCCCATGGCTCAGTGCTCTCTAGTTTTGCGATATATACACACACATACACATATATGCCCAGTGCATATAGCCTGTTTCTCAGGGGGATACTATTGGCAGGACACTTTTAATTTTACCTTGGAGTATTGCTCGCGATCAAGTTCTTGACTAGACCCAGACCCCGCTGTCTGCTTAAACCGGTGAACTTTCATTTTCATCTGTCTTGTTCGCTCCTCCACTACTAAGCTTGCTGCAAAAACACATAATGGAAGCTCATTAAAACACAGGAAGCACATTTTAAGGAAATGGCTGGTTTAAGATTTCAAAGCTTGTGAAATGATTCAAACTAAACAAAACTTGAAATAAACCACAATTAATAGATTAAGCAGAATGCAGCAAAGATGGCACCGATAATTGTTAATCTACAGGTGAAAATGATAAAATTACACAGAATGGGGAACACAAATGTTAGCAACAAAAATTAAGCACACTATTTCTTCATCTGATGTGAAATATTTTCAACTCTCTTCATAGGTTATTATGCAGAATCAACTTTAACTGTGAAATGGTATTTTCTGTGTATTCAACTGGCTGCTGGTGGTTAGCTATGAACAAATCTGCATACCAGACACACCACACACATATGCACATGCTTGCATGCATGCACACCCACTTGGTATCCTCAGCTAAAGAGAAGTCTCTTGAAACTATTTTATTAATAATCATCTGTTTTTGGCGGTATTCTTCCTATGTCATAAATTCTGACCAACAGTGTTTAACCACTATTTGTTGCCTATAACAATGCATCTATTTAGAGAAAAGAAAAATTCCAACCTCTTTATGGCTTGCATGAACTCACAAATTTTGATGATGATACGCTCTACTTGTTAGCTCTTTTACAATATAACATGTACAGAAATGTATTCCACTTAAGGCTTTATGTGATAAGAAGCGGGTGTGATAGAGGGCAAGATCGTATCCAAACTGACTAAAGCCAGAATCCATCACAATCTAGCTTGAAAACTCTGTCTCTGATTATTGTTTTCACATATGGAGGGGAAAGGGCCAAGGCTATAATTGTGTGTAAATCATTCATAAGCTCATAACTATGCTGAGTGTGACCTAAATTAGCTTTATTTACAGTTTACCTAGTATTGATTTCCTAGAGTGTTTAACTTCTCAAACAAGTTTTAACTGGACTTATAAAGTAGAAGTGTGTGTGTATCAAAATGTATGCATGACCTTTGTACCATTTGGCCTCTAAAACACATGCTAAGGTGTGTGGCTGAGTGCATGCATGTGTGCATGTGTGAGAATATGTCTGAAACTTCAGGTTCTGTACTTGAGTCATAATTTTAATCACACCAGCCAGCCCCATTCTAACCTCTACCTTAGTGAAGTTAGTAAACTAGAGAGACTCATTCTATTACAGCAAAGTTCTGAAAATTAAGCATGACACACATTTGCTTTGAATGTTATCCTAAGAGACAATACATGGTGATTGCCTTTAACTAGAAGACATTTCACAAACAGCTTGAAAGGTTTGTTAGTTACTGGACAGCACACAGAGCCAACGGTAGCATTATGAAGCGAGCCCCAATAAGACAGCTCTTAGGAACTGCAGCGAAGCTATGAAAATTAAGATTTTTATGTACAGAATGCCATAAATAGTACAGAAAGTCATATGGAAATATATCTATTTTCTGTACTCCACTTGTCATAAATATCTCTTGGAACCATTATTTTCATTTTCTTTTTTGCTTTAAGGGAGCTAAAAAAAACTGTAGTTGTAATGTCTAAGTAAATCTTAAGGCAATACACTGTGACCTCAATTTCATAGATAATTAAATGTTAGCTTAACTTCCTAGTCAAACACAGTAACGTTTAAAGAACCATTATGACACTTGCTAGACCAAAACTTGGTTATATTTGTATTTAGTACTTTGCAGTTCTTAATATTCCTTCCCAGAAGGTACAGGCCACAAACACCTAGAAATAGTCATAGTGAGTGAACCTTGCCATTCCAATCCCGTCTCTAAATAGGGTTCATTACCTTATGGCGTCTGCATTTTAATACTCACTTTGCAAAGCTCAAAGCTATACCCTACTAACTAACATACCAGTAATAAATGATCTGAATGTACAGCTTTCAGGGACTTTATTCCTAGTTTCCAAAAATTCTCAGCATACTGCACTTATTCACAGGAAAGGTTAACAAAGCGACGTTTATATATCACCAGGACGCAATCTCCAAATTAGTATTAAACCCAAGATCACCAGGAGATCCACTCAACTTTGCAGCAAACACAACTGTTATGCCATCTTCATTGTTTGAGCTCAGATTTCAAACAGAAGCCACATTCAAATAAGCCTGTTCATTTTATTTAAGCAATCAGAAGGCTGTATAATTGCATCATGTTGCTCCGATTCCTTTTGTGTGTCCTCTCTTTGATGTCACTATGATTAATCTAATATTATGAAATAGTTGTTTGTACAAGTTATTACATGCCATGGAAAGGCTAGTTTATAATCACACCCTTGCTGTGAATGTAAGTGCTATTTAACTTTTCTACATGCTTTTGTTTCTCATTAAAATACACACTGTGAAATAAAATGACATTCTATATGGATTATAGATATAAAAAGCTAAATCTCTAAAACTTCAATCCAAAAATATAAGTCCACTAATATCTGTTATTAATAGGAAGAACAACAGAAATAATCACAAGCAAACTCTGTCCTTGGAATAATATCCCAATTAGTCACATACCAAAATTTCCAATATCTTATTTAGAAAAGAACAATTATTCCTTACCATTTAAAGGGCTCTACTCTTTTACCAAGTTTAACTCTAACAGCAAAATTTAAAAGTGAAATGAAACACTTAACAGAACCAATTGAGACCCTCGCATTAAATTTACATTTTAAGTCATTCTCACGGTTTGAAGCAATTCAAACTAATACAAGGATTAATAGGCAAACAGTCATTTAGTTACAAAAAGATTTAAAAAAATAAGGTCTTCAGAGGTATTCTCTTTCATCCCTGTGATCTATTAGAATCAAATAATTCTAACAGTAATATTTAGTTTTAATAACAATTTAGCTTGTATACCATAGACTATTTTAATTATAATTGTAGATAGTTAACTAAAGTTTGTTACAGTACATTAAATAATTCACCTACTGTAATTAACATTGCAGTTTTATTATAAATTGTTTTCCTGAGGAGTTGAAAGGCTGACATCTGTCCCAGAAACTATAGCCTCAGTGCTGTGCTTATGCTGGATAAACTGTGCTCAACAAAAGCACACGTTAATGTGCAGAACTGTACGTAAAAAGATCCCTTTTTCCTTAACACTAATGTCTTCTTCCTTGTTCTGTGCAAATTCAGGTTTTTCAAACCTATCCTTCTAAAAAGTACAATCAAGAATGGACAGGAGCAGAATTTCCTTTTAGGAGCCACCCTTAGGATTTCTCTTTTTCTAAAACTCAACAAAAAGAATTCCAGTCACAGCACATAGGGTAAGATTAGTAACTGTAACTTACAAAGTACTAAGTATAATTGTCTAATGGAAAATATTCTAGGGTACTAAAAATAAAGTCTTGGGTTAAAAGGCATTCCTCTTCATATTGTTTACTTTGCTAAGATTTGTTTATATAT
>LOJH01008393.1:23537-53197 GCA_001685095.1 Ellobius talpinus
GTGCGTGGACAAAGGCCTAGGAATAAATGACAGTGGACAATTGACAGCATAGAGGTCCTGGGGATTTAACTCAGGTCATGGTTTAAAGTTTGTGGTCACGTTTCCTTATATACTGAACCATCTCATGGACCCACATTTCTTAACCCATTGAAAATGTGCAAATGATTTCACCTCATTCATAGTTTGATAACGATGCATGATTGGAGGGTGATAGGCTTTTGTGAATCTCCAAACAAGCTAAAACAATTGATGAATTTCTGCCTATACCTTTAGGTTTTTAAATAGGTCTGCCTCTCGAATTCCTTTAAAAGCCAAGGATAAAAATTTTGAGTATACTTTTATTTTTATTTATGTGTAGATATGTGCGAGTGTGTGTTTGCACATGCATATATGTTCAGGTGTCCAGAGAGGCCAGACGAGAACACTGAATCACCTGGAGTTGAAGTTGTGAGCTGGAATATAGAGAGTTATGAATTGGAAACCAAAGTGAATTCTTTTGCAAGAGCCACCAGCACCATTAAATGCTGACCCAACTGTCCAGTTCTCCATTTTAAAAACTTATTTCATAAAAGTACTATTTAAAAAGATTAACAATTCTTAATATTTGTTAAGTACTGTAATTTTATATGTCGTTTCCAAAGATGATGGTATTTTTGAAATATTTTTGATATTATAGTAATATATGATTTATTAGCAATCCAAGTTAAAGTTTTCATGAAGTTGCATTTATGTAAAAATGAATCTGTACCAATTTCAAAATCTATTAGGCTAAAAATTAACCCAAGCTTAAATTTGATATTTGAGTCCAGAGAGATGGCACTGGCTGCTCTTTAGAGAATCCTCATTCAATTGCCAGCCACCAGTAACTCTGGTTCATGGCCCCTGATGCCCTCTTCTGGCCTCAGTGGACACTGCATGCATGTAGTGAATGCATAAACATAGGTAAAGGTAAAACACCCACACTAAAACCTGACATGTTTTCAAGTGTTTCTTGTGAAATACAATTTTAAACGGATAAAGTGAATTTCTACATTAACTTTCTTGGTATTGAAAAGATTTCCAACATTCATTTTGCAAACATCAGTTCATATGAGTCAATCCTGAAACACAATAACCTCTCGCAGGATAACTGAGTTCACTTTGATGTGCTATCAGATTTCATAGTTGAAAGAATTGAAATCTCTGCTTCCTCCTTACATGGCAACATATTTACGGTATGGAGACACTGGGAGCTCCTCTTTTTTTTTCAATTTACTAGTCAAGAAGAGAACTGGTAAATGACATACCCGAAAGTTGTCAGATATAATATAACTTAACTGTTGACACCTACAGTGACTCAGGTATTGACAACAGTGTAAAGAATCCATTCTCTTAAGAGCTGTATTTTAAGAAGAGGCAAACAGCAACATAAGACAGAGAATAGAAAGTAGTAAAATGTTAAGAAGATCCTGCTAATTGAACTGCAGTAGGGAAAAATGATACAAAGTCTGAATACAAAGACATTTCAAACATAAACTTTATCTCACAGTATTCTATCAGGTAAGGTGGGTTGGTATTTGATGATTTAAAATGTAATACTTGAATTTTTAAGAACTCTATGTGTTTTAAGTATTCTTCCTTGATTAGAAGCAATACAGTAAAAGAGTTAAGAAAGGGCAGGAGGGCTGACTAAATCTAAAGCTGACTCATTGTTCTTCATCAGCTCAGTGGTTCCTAAAATGCATCTATTCGGAGTTTCTATTTGTAAAGAGAAGAGAGTCCTCAGAAAACCTCTCCTGAAATATTATTTTCACAGTTGTAATACAGAAACTTTAATGACTCATTCTTTGGCTCTGTTACATTCTTTCCAGTATATTTTAATTCACCAATTTACCCAGACCGTAGGTGTTATGAGAAAAATGAGTTGAACGCTACATTATTATCTCTATCTTGTTTTAAAATGAAGATAGTGTCTTCCCTTGATGTTCAACCTTACTTTCAAACTTACACGAGCTAGTGGGTTGACAGATCCTTACTTAACTTCTACATCAGCACTGTCATAGCTAACTATACGTAAAAATAAAATCCGTAAAGCTTTTTCACGCTGTACGAGTTCCCAAATCCTAGTGGCTTGCCTTAAATAAAATACATTCATGTTTGCAAGTACAACAATGGTTTTAGTTGTTTTTAGACTGCTGTGGAATAATCCTTTTGTCCACTGCAAAACTATGTCACTTGGGTTGGTTTAATAAGAAGCTGTCCCGCCAGTGCTCTTAGATACTAACTAGTCTTCAGTATTAATGGAGACAGTAAAAGTTTGTGATTATCCAACACGAGAATCAAAACCAGTGACAAGCAAACTAACGCCTGTGGAGTGAAAATACCACACTGGCTTTAGGAAAATTAAATACGACCATCTCTTTGGTCTAGATAATTGAAATGGAACAGTGGCATGGGTGAGAAAAAGATTATTTACACAAATAATTACGCAAAGCGCACCGCAGTCACATGGCCTCACATTTTGTTTTAGTATGCTTATTTCCAACAGACTGCCTACAGAGCTCCAGAGAGCCAATCTCAGGTGAAAACCTGCAATCTCCAGCACACCAAAACACCTGCCCTCAACAGACGGGGCCAGTGGCTGATGGAAGAATCAATTATCAAGCTTCCCTGCTCTGCTCAAGGTCAAACAGCCGCCAGGAAGAATTGAGGTTTTAGAACAGTACTCTTCCTTAACAGGCACCCTTGATACTTTGGCCAAAGCCTGGCAGGGGAATTAGCCCTCTGGAAAGTAGGGGAACCAGTCTTCGGAGAACATTTATTTTATCAAAAATGCCCTCTAATATTTAGCCATCCTACTCATTGTTCTAACAACACTAACATGAACTAGACTCTATTTTGGCAGACTTGATGTGATCTAACTTTGATAAACTCAGCTCCTTGGCACAGTCTCTTTACAATGTTTGCCCTATTTGAAGGACATAAACCAGGCAGAGACCACCCATGATTGGAAACCTGCTTAATTTTATTTTCCTCTTCACTTCCTTTACAAATCTCAGGAGGAATGGGTGAACAAAGCCTTTGATCAGTTAGGTATATCTTGCAAGAACTGTTATGTGTGAATATCTAGAAGCTTTAATGCCTTTAATATATGTGCTAGTAAATACACTCAACTGAACAGAACGGGAGGTCAAAACCACATCCTCTTGGTTATGTGGTGTGACTCCCTGAGAAGCTAGGATATTATATAGGCAATGATCAACTAAACACCCTTTGAATACAGAAAGTTCAAATCGTTATTTATGACATATATTCAAGTAAAAAAACTTCACCAGAATGATTCAGCCCAGAATATTAAGGGACATGAACCTTCAAAAATATTCTCTCTTTTTCCATTGGCTTGTTTTTGCCCCTCCCACAGCTCTCTGTTGCTCTCCTAGAGTTTCATAAGCACTGAGCAATCACACTATCGTAGAGTTTTATCTCAATACTACGTATCATAAATCTTAACTTACAAGAATAGGAAATGACTGGCCTGGTGTCTTATGGTATCTATTAAATAATAACTTGTGAAAAAAATAATTACAATCTTTTGTTACTATTTAAAGACAGTTAAGAAAAGACAGTTAAGGAATTTTAAAATTACAAATTGGTAAACATGGAACTTCAAGCATATTTCTTTCCATTTTACCACTCTAGCCTACTAGTATTATAAATGATTAATGAACTATATTATAATTAATGCAACAGAAAGTAAGAAAATTTTCAGCTTTCACTTTTATATCAATTCAATCTAATTAAGATTAATGTCATACTTGCATAAATTTTACTTTGTATAACTTAACACTCGAACTCCTTCTGTCATCATTTAGCAGGAAAGAGAACAGGCAATAAGCTTTGGCATTTATTTTAGAACTTAGATTAAAAGAGAAGTTGACTAGAGGCATGCCTTAATCAGCTCTTACAATCTTGTTACAATAATTATTATACATTCCATTAGTCGGGTAGAAAACAAAAAGCAACAAAAACACCATTTGCTTTTTGTTCCTTTGAAATAATTTAATTCATTAACTCTAAATGTCTTTCATTATCCAGGTGCATAAATTACACGTTTTATAATTGAGGGCAACATATTTGTAGAAAACATAATGTGCTCTGTTATGATTCAAAATTGTTCCCAGAAGCCAGAGATAATGCAGTTAAGAAATATCTAAAGGCATAGAAAAGAGAAATGTATCATGACAATAACATTTTTCTCACCTTGAAGTCATTTAATTTCTGGTTCACTTTTGATCTTCTTATATCATTATTTCGATGCCCCCAAACTACATTCATGGGCTCTTTAAAACTGTCCAGGAAATGTAGCAGAGAGGGAAAAAGTGGCTTATTTTTAGAATGAATGATTAAAAAAATAGGCCTAAAAGCAGTCTGTGTAACCTAAAATGCTATCATCTCTCAGCTTTCAGCATAAAAAGAGGCAAAGGTAATTAAGGTGTATGAACATTTCTTTGTCATTCGTCACCTGGATCTTCAACCCCAGATTGCAAAGTCTCAGTCACATAGAAAGAACCTGGTTTTTGTTGCTGTTGTCGTTGATGCATGAGCGATTTAACGAGAAACCAGGTATAGATTTAGCTGTGTGGCCCACAGCTGCGTCAGCAGGTGGCCATATCAAGACTAAGCAGCCCTCTCCAAGATCACTGTGTCATGAAAGCCTCTGTTGCATGCTGAGGGCAAAGAGGACAGAACGCAGATTACATGATCAAAATCTGGGCCTGCCTTACAGCACCTGAGGCAGTACAACTTAAGCCTTAAGGCTCTGTTTCTATACAGTATAAGTACTCTGTATGCTCAGTAGGCATCACTAAAAACAGGGCGCTGAGTTACTGTACCACAAAGCGGTTTTGAATAGGGTCCTTAAGGGAGGGCCTACCACTTACCAAATGAGTGACTGACAAGGGGGTCAGGTTTCCAATCTCTTGAAGACTTAGATGTCTCAGGAAATAAAGGATTAATACTCAAATTTTGGGTTGTTATGAAAATATGAGATAATGCACAACACCCTTAGTTATGTGATTAAATACATAGTGAGTGATATATTTTGTTTATCACGAATTGTGCTCTGGAACACAACCAGGCTATTCCTCTATAGGTAGAGTGGCCAACTGTTTTTCCAAAATCTGTTGCAATTTTAGCACTCACAGTGTTGCATAATCCTTGGAAAATTGGAGTCTTTAGCTGTGAGATAATTTTATATACAGTCATCAAAACAAAGGCAAATTGATGAGCTTATTGGCCTGTCAGTCCTCTTGCTCATTTTCTCAGGGAGCAATCATTCAAACTACATGAACTCCCTCTTATAGATTATAGAAGAGGGTCTGCAGCTCACAGCTATGAGATTTCTTTGTACAGTCTTTCATTTTCAGCTTCTAACATGACTGAAAAAAATTCTGAACTTGTTTTAATTCCTTCTGGGCTGTAAGGGTGACTATTATGTAATCACAGTGTAAGACTATTACATTGGTTCAAACCCTAGAAGAGGAACACATCATCCTGGCTGCTGAGTCTTGCTGGGTGAACTTTCATATTTGTCGCCTGTGTTGGTTCCAGTTCCATGTCTGCTTTGTGAAGCACAGATACATCCTTCCTCAAAGATTTGGATGAGTGTAACATCCACCTATGAAAACTTTCATATTTGATGTGGTTTAAATGTGGATTCTGCATACAAACTTTCTTTTGTATTACATGGAGATTTTCTAGTCGCCAACCTGGCGACATAAGAATGTACACAAGACCTCTAATTAAATGTTCATCCAAGTAATTGTTGGTCTGTATCTTTTGGAAAATGAATGAGACTCATTTCCAATATAAAATCCAAATGCTTTGGAGCTGGAGACACGGCTCAGTGGTTGAGAGCACTCGCTGTTCTTTCAAAGGACCCATGTTCAGTTCCCAGCACCTGTGGCAGTTGGCTCACAACCGTCTGAGCTCACAACTCCAGCTCCTGAGGAATCTGATACCCCCAAGGATACCTGCACCCATGTGAACACCATACATAACTAAAAATTATAAAAATAAATCGTAACAAAACAAATAAAAGATTTAAAGAAACATTCAAAGGAGTCTACCACACTGTTAACCTTCCAAATCAAGTAATATTCTTCTGAATCTAAGAAAAAACACACTGGTTATTTTTGTCCTGTTGAATAAAAGGTTGTTTCTGATACCTAAGTTAGAAATACAAGGTAGTCATGAGCTTATTAAAACCTAAGGCAACAGCGTACTCATTTCATTGAAGAGCCTTTTCTTTTAATTATTATTTATTCCTAGTATGTCAAACAGTATTTGCTCAGATGTGCACTTTATGTGTATGACATATAATTCCATTCTGTGTAATTTTAGACTAAACAGAATTGAATATAATCTCCCATACTGAGGTTCACAATATATGCTAGGAATATTAAGATTTATGTATGTCTATGTGTATGTGCATTTACACAAAGAGTTCAGGTGAGAGAACTGTGCCCCTGAAACTAGACTTACAAGAGGTTTTGAGCTGCTTGATGTGAGTGCTGGGAAGTGAACTCAGGCCCTTTTCAAGACCAAAAAGTAGTCTTAACCATTGAGACTTCTTTCTAACGCCAAGGACAGAGGTCTTGACTAGGGATAGAGCTGTTAACAGGACTAGCTCTGAGAGTTACTAAAACAAACAAATCAATTCAAACTGCTTTTAAATATCTGATAAATACACCTATCAACATAACATGGTTAAAGTATTATTAAGACACTATTATTATGATTTATAAACTTATATTAAAAAATTTAATAACCAGGCCAGGTATAATTCTGAAAAATAATTGATGTGGGAGTACAAAAGGTGGAAACCAGAAACTCAGTTCAAATTTAAGTGAAAAGATCAAAAGTAATTTTTGATTAAAAAGTCATAGTAAATGTCAGAGACTTCCCATGAGAATGGGCTGGATGAATTCTGCTTCCTATATCTCTCAGATAAGACAGGATGAATAATAAAACAATCTTGAAACCCAGACCACTAATATAGGTCGCTGCTCTAAACATGCATGAGTACAGTGAAGTTTAGAAAGTTCATGAAGCTCATGCTATCAAGACAATAAAGTGTAGGGACTTTCCATTCTGCACAGTAGATGTTAGCCAGAGAGGATAATGGGAAATCATAACCAAATCCTCTATCTGTGAGAGCAAGAAAATAGAATGAACCCAAGGAAACTCAGCAAGAAATAAAGAATATGTCACAAATTCCTATAATAAAATAAAAAATTAGCATGTAAGATATACATTGCTAGTTTATAGAAATGTTTTAGTTATCAATGTAGATAAATGAATTTTGCAACAAACTATATTTAGTTTTAAGATGTTTTCCTCCTTGATCTATACTTTGTGACTATGAAAGTAATGACAAGAGACACAATCCCTCCAGAGAAATAACTATTAAATTATTTTGATCATTATACTAATGGTTGCATAGCTCTTACATATCATAAAAATACAGTATGAATGATTAAAAGTTACATTAATATTTACCTTTAGTAGAAGAGTTATATTTTTCTTGTTCTTCAATGAATTAAATGCACATAATGATGGAAACAAAAGAAAGAAATCAGCAAATTTATAGTTAGACATGGAAATGTGAATTAAGAAAATGGCATGAATACTAAAATGCATAACACATAAGGTGACATGGTAAACTGCATGATAAACCATGAGGAAGTTTTACATATGGCACTGAAATTAATTCAAAAATGAAAACCGCAATTCAAAGATTTAAACAAAACAAAAATATCAGGAAAATAACTTGCTTGATATTCCAAATGCATATGCTACAATACATTTTCTTGACTTTTAAGAACTGTAGAGTTGGCAACAATTTTACTAAAACATTACAATTTAAACCCACCACTGTCTCACACTATTGAAAGCATACTTAATCTACATAGAAACTTTAACTGTATAATTGCCATTTCATATGATTTGAAATTCCATGTGATCAATCCTTTTTCCTCTATTGAGTAGAAAGCATATAACCTATGGCATGGAAACACTTCTGTAGCATTTCTGTGAATGTATAAGTATCTTTTCTTTTTTCCTCAAATTTATAGTAAATACCTCAAGACAAAATTACTAACAATTTTTACAGATTGAATATTAGATATTTCATAAAACTATACTTCCCTCTTTGCTGTTATATTATTTACTGAAAAATAACTGGCTGTCACATTGTAAGGGAGGAGTCAGGATGGTCTCATGTGTTAAGCAGTACATGTGATGTCTACACAGACCCACAGGTTTGCCTTTAACTTTACGAATGATCTTTACATGCTTCATTAAGAGGCCTCAATGAAGCAGAACTACCTGACCTGTTCAGAAAAATCACACATTTAAACAATCACTCACAGCTGCCTTCATCTTTACTCTATGTAAAATGATACTATATTACATTCAATACTGTCATGTAATCAAAAATTTTCAAGGAACTCTCTACTTTCAATTTTTACATATTAAGAATAAAGTATACACTATATTTTAATCTGTATTTATGTCAAAGTATGTACTATAATAATCTATTTTCTAGATGCCTACTTTTATATATCCAGATTTCACATATTGTGTTCATACTTATATTTCTTAAGTGAAATTTTAAAATAATTTTCAAATACTCAATAAATATATCTTTTGAAATGACAGTCTTTACAATTGGAAAATCTGTTTATAGTACATAAGATACAATAAATACGACTGATAAAAATTTTTAAAATATCCACCAAATCAAATCATCTTTGTAGTCACCCTAAAGCAATAATAGATAATTATATACAGAAAATGTATTAATAAATTAATTTATTATTATATCAAGAAATTGTATCTCTGTCTAGGAAACTAATCCACTGAATGTACTTTGGTCTTACCAATCAGTTGTTTATTAACCGAATTACTTTTAAAAACATTAAGCCAGCCCTTTCTAAGATATTAAACAAGAAAAAACAAAAGTCAAGTGAGCTTAAGCAGTCGCAAGTAAATTTCAGCTGATGTTAATTCCCACATGAAATTTGTTAGACTGCAGTCTAACAAATTCATCAAAAAGGAAATTAATGACATACTTATATCACCTTAAGAACAGTGAAATTCATCATAAATAAAATGCGTTAAGTATTGTCTAGCCCATGATCAAATCACTTCAGAAACCCATTAGGGACAAATGTGTCGCGTGAAGTGTTCAGTATGAAAACACCCCTAAGAAGATGGCAGGAGACACTGCTACCATTTACCACAAGCCCCAACGCATGTCCCAGTGCCATGAAGTGCACCTCAGAATGCTTAGATTAGATAGTACATGATGACTGTCCCATTTACAGGCTTGTCTATATCAGAATCTTCAACGACAAACTGTGTTTACTAAAGTATTTGCCATAATTAATATCACAGTAACTCCAGCAGGGTTATTCCCACTCATCCCATTCTTCCCACCTCAATCCAATCCTTACACATGGTTGTTTTCTCTGAAAGACAGCTGCGAATATGAATATCATAAAGAGTAGATATTAACAAGGGAACATAAATTTTAAAAATAAACAGGTAGTCCAATTGACCTTGCACAAATATTACTATAGTGCCGCATGGAGTGTTTTACTTGCAACTGGAGGAAATGCAAAGAATTTCAGAAATACATGACATGCTGAGTTTCATTGTGACCAGCAACACTGGATTTCTAGTGAAGCATCCAAATTTACAGTTTGTTCAGTTGTGCAACAAGAGTTCCTGAATGAGTAAGTTAAAACGCCATCATCTATTTGTTAAAAAAATCAAACTTTTGACAGAAGCATTGTTAATATAAGTATCATTCAAATAACATTATTTTTTCCCTCAATCATCTCAAAACATTTCAAGGAAAAAAGCGCCTATTAGAAATGTGGATTCTACCATTGAAATCTGGTATTTTAGAAAGAATTTTCACCCAAGACTGCATTTTGCTAACTGACTAAATGTATACATTTACCTCATCCTTGACCACTAAAGCATGCTGTACCCACAAGAAACATCATTTTAAAAACACAAATCTGGCTGTTCGTATAGCTTTTATAGTACCCATTGCAGTATTGAATTAGTAAGTAAACACCACTTATTCACGCTAACGTTCCTATTATCAAGTATTTTGCATGGTAAAACAGGCCACTTCGATCCCTGAAGCCATGCAATCTGTGGGGAAATGCAAGTTTTACAGCAGCAGCAACTAACAGTGTTGGAGAAGTACTCAGAAAGCAAACCATCAGGGGATGCAGAGTGGCAATGGATGTTTTACTATGTTCATTGTTCTTGAACCACAGCCCTAAACTAGAAAAAAAATTCAGTAATTCGTTTAGGCACTGCTAATATATGCATTAGAAAAAACTAATGTCATTGACCTACTAAGAAACGGGTCAGGAGAAATAGTATTTTAGTCCAGCATTTCAAACATTTAACACATACCCTTTAATCTTGGTTTCTACTGTCAGAACAAATCTCCCCTCCTCCAAACACATACATGGCCATTCTTTTAGGAAAACAACCCATGTATATTTAATGTAAGAAACCCAGACAATGTGGCTCATAGCAAAATGACAAATACATGTTCTGAGTAATTTTTACCACCAAACTATTTAAAACTCAAGATAAGGTTAATGAAGTTAAAATGGAGAACACTCAATGATCATGCCTAACTTTTAATTTTTTTAAAAAAAATAACGTAAGCCCTTTTTTTCAGCACATAAAATAACACAGTACTGAGGTTTTCAGAATGTATATCACCTAGTTTTATGACTTTGCAAAACTGTTCAGAACTCCACCCACTCTGTTAAGCATTCATCTAAATTCAGTCACTCACTCACTCAGCAAACGCTGATTGCTGTGTATCATGGACCACTGAAACTAAGTGCTGGGGTAAAATTCTAAGAAACTTAATGCTTAGGATTAGAGAGTTGTGTATGACCAAAACAGTGTCATTTCATAAAAGGGAGTGGCAAGAGGAGAAGTTTTTCAACTCCAGGTGTTTGGATCTCTGTTTTGGATACCTTGTTCTATACTGCCGCTTCGAACTGGCACCTGTGGAAGCTGTCTTCCCCGGCGACTGCTGAAGGATGTGTCTGCTGGCGGAGACCGCGTCGGGCTTCCTTGTCGGTGTGTTCTGTGGGCAAACAGCAAAGGGCGGGTGAAATTCCAATAGTGTGGCAAATCATTTTTGCCTTTTTCCAGTCACTACTAAAACAGGCAGAAAACACCTAACTGGGTTATTGGAAGCCAAATCCAATACTGTAAATGACACACGTAAAAGGGTTACTATATGAGGCTGAAGGAGGTACATACACATTCTACAGAGTGGATTCTTGAATTAAGAAGAATGTGATTAACCTTCTCTGAGGCGTGCTTTCTTAATGGCATCCATTATGTTAGTACCATGACAGAACTGACCACAGCCTCCGGATCTTAAACTATATAAACATGTATGTAAAGAATTATAAAGGCATGTTGCCAGACAGCTGCAGCTACACTCACACACGCTTTCGAGTCATGTATAATAATAAGTTCTCGATGCACAGCCAGATGTTAGTTACCAAGAAGTTGTGCATTCTTTTTCAATAGAAACAAGTAACGAACCTTGAAAAGGATTTCAAATAACCTTGGACGCATGCTACATAATATCCTGATGTGAGGATTAACATTGGAAACGAGAATATGAGAGGCATGCAGATATCATGCCCATCCAGATCAAGCTGATCTCCACCTGCTGGCATTTGCTTTGTAACTGAGGAAGTTTTAAACACTACATGGCTCTATAAACACATATAAAAGGTTACTTTATAAAATTCTCGGATACTCTAATAAACAAATACATATTTAATTGTGAGTAAACTCCTCATAAAGCATTTCACATGGTAAAGAATATATGATATGCCACAAACAGATGAAAGGACAGAACACAGCCAGGTTCAGTTGTCAATGGCAGCGAACTGGCAGGAACTGGAGAACTCTGCCAGCACAGTGAAGATAGATGCCAGGGCGAGAGGATGTGGGTGAGGACCGGGTCACAAGGAGAAGAGTAGGAACCATGGTGTCATAATGAGTGAAAGCTTCGAGTGCTCAGGAAGGAACAACACCACACCAACACCCAGCAGTAGGACACGAATGCTGGGCTGGACACTGAATAGCAACCTTGTCAGGAGCGGAGAAGGTGGCGCCGAGCCTCCAGGGGCAAGGTGGTGCATAGAACACAGGGTTCTGACACTAGAGTGCTCACTCGACCGTGAGCGAGTGGGATGCTTTCCCCTAATGAATGCTTGATCAGCTGCTCTTGGGATTGCGTATCCCCTTCTAGAAAGGCATGATGGGAGAACCCTAAAACATTAGGGCCAAAAGAGATCTTCAGTCAGCAGGTTTCATTAACTTAACTCCAACACAGTTGTCCAAGGAAAACCTGGATACTCTTAAAGTGCGTTTTAAAATACAAGAGAAACACTCGTCACACAGTTATTGAGATGGAAATGTCGCTGTTATCCAAGCATCTCTGTGTTATAAAGGACCAACCTAAGTAGCCATAATATCATCAAATTCTTGTGAACCCTCCAGAATCAAAGAATTCAGTCTTTTTCTTTTGGTAGGGATGGGGTTATTGAACTCTATGTCCAGTGTTTCAAAAATGGAGAATAGAAAACGGACAAAATAAAGATTTCTTGATTGAACAAGTGTGTGAAATTAGAATGATGGTATCTGTAAGAATGTGAAATCTAAATGTATGTGCGCTTTTACAATGTTCATAGTTCTACAGGGCAAGAAGTCTATGGTAAACAGAAAATCAAAAGAGCATGTTTCTTCATCTTAGTCCAACACTAAGAAATAAAAATAAAGCTTGAACAGTACTTAATTTATACACCTAATTAAGCACAAATGGTAGATGTGTGTGTTAAACAGGTTCTCTTAGCTGTGATAGTATCTGAAAATGTCTTTGTGAATATAACGGTAGTTATCTTCATATGGTATTCAAACAATTATGAAACAATTTTCTAAAATAAATACTAAGAATTAAATAGATACATATACATACATGTGCATATCTCCATAAAACAGATGTGTGCTTTTGATTCTTTTATCATGTAAGTATTATTTTAATTAAGTGATGGTTAATATTCCTGTTATGCATCATATTGACAAGAGTTTGACAAAATCTCATTCTTTCATAGCAATAATAGGAAATGTGTTTATTGTCTGCAAGTGTGAGAATAACACATATTGGTCACCCAAAATGTACTTATGAAGACTTTACCCCATTGCCTCAATATTCCTTCTGTTAAATAAAATACTTTTTACAACAAACATGATTTTTGCTTTAAGTTATGTCTTTCATTTCAGAACAGTGAAAAAGAAAACGTCAGTTTTTATAGAACAAGAAAGTGCATCTTACATTTGGAATAAAGGTACATTTTATCCTCTTGGGCTGCAGATTACGGCTTTATTAGATATTGAGTCCTGCCCTGAAACCTCTCCTGTCATTTCTACTTAAAACCTAAAAGGGATCTTCTGATATTCTACACATTCAAATAGTTTTCCTATTCTAACTGACTTGCTCATGAGCTTAACTAGACCAAACTGAGAAAGTAAGAATTTCTATGACATATTTCCAACACTAAACAATGTTTTATCTATCCTTTATTAGTCATTACTATGAGAATCAGATTGTTCAAAATGTATTGGTTGTGGTTTGAAATTTTAATTGTACATATTTCACATTAGCAATGGAGTGTCTCTTGGACACTACAATTTTATGATAATCTTACTTTATCTCGTGGGTAAAAAGTCTAACCCCATAAGAACAACCTGAGTGTGACTTTAGATAAGAATAATTTGGGTGGACTTTGTTTCAACCAATAATATGAAAATGCTATAGCAACCATTTGCAGAAGTCATGAATGGATTCAGGGCGAATACTTTACTGCTTTAAAATATGTGACTTGGAGAACCATCTTTGAGCTGGAAGGAGGTTGGCAGAATCTGAAAAGAGCCCAAGTGGTTCCAAGTTCAAGATTTTTCACAGAAACCTTTGGTTCTCTTTTTCCTTTACACAAAATAACTCTTCATTGTCCCATTAGCAAAAAAAAAAACATTTTTGCTATATGTCAATCATGGAGTACAGCTCAGAGGATGGGTAAAGTTCTTGTTACATGTCAATCATGGAGTACAGTTCAGAGGATGGGTAAAGTCACTCAGAGCAAGAAAGGGATGTGGTCACTGAGTTCCAGGAGGGTGAACTTGTAAAGAGTTGAACAAAGTTTTGCAGAGAAGAGGCAATGGAATTAAGAATGGTTTGTCCAGGCAAATGGAAAGGAGAACTGGAAAGAATTTCAAGGTACAACAGTATAGAGATGAGAGAAGCAAGGCTGTTGAGCCTTGGTCATTTTAACAGAATGGGATATAATAGAAGGAAAGGAGGTTAAAAGAATGGGAGAGACTTAGAATGAACGTATTAGAGAAGGAAACCAAGAATGGATGGAAGAAAAAATAAACAAGATCTAAGAAACAATGAGATAACAGTAAGATCTTTAATGTTAGTATGGTGATAGCTACATGCTAAGCTCTGAAAGTGTGTGTGCATTTACATGGATATGTATGTGCATGTATCTGTGAACTTTTGTGCTGTAACCCTTTGATGCATAATTACTACTGTTTTATAAATACAACTGAGGCTCATTCATAACTTGCACAAAGACAATGAGAGAAAAATGCTAGAGACAGGATCTGCACAGGTTTGCCGAGAACCAACAGGGGTCTTCTTTTCTGACAGGTGACAGGTGTGTGCAATTTCTTCTTGAATTTTGTTCTGAATACCTAAACCTAAGGCTTCAGCATGCTAGATGGAAATTTTACTCATGACAATATTTACTATAACTGGACTTGTTTTAATACCGAAGGACAAAACAAAAAAAATTACAACAACATACAGATATAAATCTAAAAATTGAATGATTCAGTATGGCTTAAAGGAATCATGGCCTTAGAGTTTACAGGATAAAAATGTAGGCAAATGACATTTAATAAGTCCGCTTTGTATAATCTGACACGGGTATATGCATACACATATGCAGTAGCTCACCTATGCAAGTGTGTATCTAAATATTTACTTCTGGGTTCAATCGCAGCCTGACTTCCTTCACTGAACTCCACTGTGTTAAGTTGAACTAAACGCACTTCACTGCAAAACCCTAGCTCTTTAGCCAGACAGTTCTAGTTTTTCAGATGTTCCCTAAACTAAGATTTTGGTATTTCTGTATTTTAATGACCTGCTGAAGAGGTAAGAATGTACACGGAATTTAAGTTCCAAAACGGTTTCTTCTGTGATAGCCTTTTCAGGCCCATAAGGTTCCTTCCCATTGCTCCAACACATAAAATAGCACACCTGTAGGCAATTCTAATTGATAAACAAAACACCCAACAGGCAAAATTCAGGATATGGTACCACAAATAATGATAATGATAATAATAATAATAATAACAACAACAACAACAACAACAATAATAATAATAATAATAATAATCGGGGATGCTCTCAGTTGAACTCGCATGGAGGTGAAAAGTGAAATGTTATTTTATTAGAAAATTCTCTTTGGCTCTTTTTCTTGTTTTGCCATTTTGTCATATTCCAACTTGTTGGCTTTTCTATTTATCTTATTTCATTTTATTGTTATTTCTTAGGGGCCCTGTTTGTTTTCTAATGAAGGACAAAAGGGGTATGGATCTGGATGGCAGAGGCTATGGGGAGAAACTTGGAGGAAAGGGGAGGAGAAACCTTAATCAGACTACTTTGCATGAAAAACAATCTATTATATAAAAAAAAGAGAGGATGGGAGGATAAGGCCATGCTTAGAGTGGTCAGAAGCAGAAGACAGTGTTAGCTGTATCTGCTTTCCACCCCTCACAGGTCACAGTATATTTTCTTGTTAGACTCTTCCACCCAACAGCAATTTTGCTTCAGATAAACTTAAAACTATGATAATCTAACTGCAACATGTTTCAGAATCCACTGCATAATTGTATTGTCAGGTTTCTGTGTAGGGTTATTAGCCTCTAAAGGTCAAGGGTCAACTTCCAATTTTGGCGTATTGCCAAGAGGTAGAGCATTTGTTTGCCTAACAATGACATGCCCTTGGATTTCACTAAAAGCAGTTGGAAGGAATGAAGGGAGGGAGGAAGAAGAGAGGAGAAAAGAGGGAGGAGAAAGGGAAGAAAGGAGGAAAAAGAGGGAAAAGGTATAGAAAAAGAGCCAGTGCATTAGGGATAAATACTGGTGCATGAATTGACTCTTTGGAGCCTATTCCCTATGGAGGGATACCTGCTCAGTCTAGATACAGCTACCGCGGGGAGGGCCTTGGTCCTGTCTTAAGTGATTACAGACTTGGTTGACTCCAGTGGGAGACTTCACCCTCTCTTAGGAGTCTATGAGGATGAGGTGGGGAAAAGGTGAAGGGAGTGGGAGGACGGAAGGGAGAGAGAGCAGGGTTGGTACATAAAATAAGACTGTTGAAAAAAAGAGCCAGTGTACAACATTCACATAGTGAACTAATTAACCTTAGCTACATATTAACTCAGAGTTCCTGCAGCAACTACCATCAATGTGACTTAAAACATGCAGGTCAACTCCCTTGTAACAAGTATTCAACAGTTTCCTTAAAAGTTAGTCATATAACTTAGATTCCCATAAAAATCAGTCAAGCATGTTAATCACAAACAAAGAAAACCACACATATCAGAGGCCAGTGTTTGCGGCTAAGCCAAGACTGAAGGTTGGAAAGGCATGCATTCATTGCCAATAACTCCCTGGTAGTCTTTAATGCTTCAATTTCTGCCTCACAGTCCAATTACTGTTTTGCTCTTTTTTTTTCTATTGATACTTTTTGAGTCCCCCTATATTCTTGTGTGCTGTAAAGTGTCTGCCTAAAGGACCAATATCTCTGTGGATTAATAGATTTCAATAGTTTCCCTTTCTCCATATTACCTAATGCTTTGATATCTCTCCTCCTATTTTTTCAGATATAATCTCCATAAAAAGGAAATGCCTTCATTTTTGCTGATCACTACTTATTACTTACACCAGAACTCAAGGTGGCCTGAGTTTATGGACTGAATAAATCACTGAACTGAACAGGCTCCGAGCCATGGTGTCTTCCATCATCTATTCTTGAATATTTTGATGCATCTTCCAAACTGTTTTCTTTCTCCCTTTTCCCTTTTTTAAAGATTTATTTATTCATTATATTATGTAAAATGTTCTGCCTGCATGCATGACTGGCATTCCGAAAAGGGCACCAGTTCTCATTATAGATGGTTGTGTGCAACCATGTGGGTGCTAGGAATTGAACCCAGTACCTCTGGAAGAATGGTCAGTGCTAACAACTTCTGAGTCATTTCTCCATCCCTCCAAACTGTTTCCAAATGGATCTATATTTCTGAAACTCAAAATCAAACATCCACTGCCCTGGTTTAAGAACAGCATATCATAAACAGAGTCTTTAGTACATTAACATGGTATGGTCATGCCAGTCTTAATATCTCAAGAAGTCTACAGTTCAAGTTTTAGTTTCCTTTTTTTTCTTATCTTCTGATTTCCATTCTCCATTCAAGAATGGTACTTAAACTAAAAAAAAATTATCTTCTAGTTTCATATGTTTTCTTATATTTTCCCCTTTTCAAATTTACACAAAGTTTTACCTATTGATTTAGTTCAGTAAGGCTGGTGTGTTGAATATTTTCAAATTCCAAATGCCCTATTCATACCTCTGTTTTCACTATGCCTGAAATACATCTGATATTGAACATACCCATTCACCTGTTTCCATTCATGGTTTTGAGGATCTTCTGTCTAATGGTATGTATATTACTATGACTTTCTAGGTGTTTCTGTTGATGTGCCAAGAGAAGTATCAATATCTTTTACCTAAAGTTACACAACACATTTAAAACTGGAAAAACTAAAAATCATCAATAATTCCTTAGATTTTTCTTTACATAGAAACAGCAAATAAGTACAGCTATAAAAAAAAACAAGAACCATAGATTACACCCTTGTAGAAAATGAGACTTTTTTAAAAAAGATATTATTCAAATATCTGATACACATTCAAATTGTTCACACTTTCCTGGTATGATTCACTAGAAGTATTTAATGTGATCACAGAAGGAAAACATCCAAGTTCTAACACATGTGTAAGAATGAGTATGTGTCTAGCCCTCCATAGAAATGAGATTGATCATGAAGAAAAACCATGTTTGCTTGTCCCTTAACACCTACTATGTAAGAGCAGCCCACACAGTGACACTGTCTTCCTCTTCAGCCACTTTCCTGACATAGCTGTCGGTTCATTTCCATGCATTTCCAGCATCCCAGTTTGTGTGTGTACCCTGGAATGTTAAGGAGAGGCAGGGCACTCCTGGGTCTACACAAAAAGGAAGACGGCGGCACAGCACGACAACCAGCCTACCTGTCTGCATCAGAGGCTGTGCCTTTCCTAGTCTGCTTTTGGATGCTAGATCTTTCAGACTTTCTGGAGTGCCTGTGGGAATGAAATGTTAAAGAAATACAAAATAGATGATGAATAAAGCTACAGTAACATCAAACAATGAAAAAGAGAAACAAGACATGAGCAAGGACAACTTAGCTTACCTAAATGGTTTTGTCAGTCAACACTTTCACAATTGAAAAAAATAGCAAATAAATAAAATATTGAAATCAGAAAGGATGCTGGGTGGAAGACACAGTGGCAGACGGGAGACAGGAGAAGCTGACACCACATTAGTTTAAATGAGTAAGCACATCCACAGCAATGATCTGGTGTAGACCCCGACTCAGCGACTTTACTTCCGCCAATGAGTAAAACAAAACGTGATGAAATCTGTGATGATAAGTGCTACAATGGTAATGATCTGGTGCTGAAACACCACACAGGGGCTAAGTGACCATTTGTTTCGAAACTTTGTGCTCTAGAGGATTTTTTTCCACCAACAAAGTATGAAAAGGAAAACATGGAAGATGCAACAGAAGTGAAAACATTTAATCCAATCATGAGAATTGCTTTTAATCAATAATAAAAATGCCTAGGTAAAGTAGCGAGAGATATAAAAGCTAGCTACACCTAGTATAACAGAATAAAACCTCCAATTTTACTTTCAGAAAGCACACATAACACTTAACATCTGGAAATTAAGATATCGTGTTCTCCTAAAAAGCAATGTTCATAGAGAAAGTGAGAGTGAAAGATATTCCTTAATGTAACTGACATACACTTATTTAGCCTGAATGCCTGAACCATTCTGTGAACAAAATCACTATAATGTGTGGGCATTCATTATGTATATCTGTATATAAAACTTATGATAGTTCTGTATTTAAGGTTTAAACATGATAAAAATGTGTGTATAAATGTTAGGCACATATATCTAAATGGTTATTACAATTGAATAAGTCAAACATGATTTCACATAGTTACTCACAGCACTACATATTTTACACAAATTTTATAAAGCGTCATGGCATACAAACACATACGTTTCAAAAATTGTAAGAATAAGTAGTTTCGTGTTACCACTGAATCTTTATAATTTATGCCTATTACACTATCAAAATCCTATCTTCAGAAAATGTTGAGGGATGTATTTGTTCTTACTTAGAATTTCAGGCATCTTAATTAAGTGCCTCCTGCACACTAGAAACCCACAGGAAAGCCCCAGGTATTTTCTCTCAAATGTGCACTCTTCCCTGCTCATTTTCCCACCCTCTTCCACCTCTACAGCTGCATTCACACATTTTTACTTCTCTAACACAGGTGTGTGTTCTTCAGCTGGAGGAACATGCAGTACATGCCTGAATCTATGGGAGGCAGTGTCATGTTGACTAGGAACTAATGCTTGTTTCTGAAATAAAGGACATGCCAGAGGCTACAACACAGATTGAAGTGAAGGGTAGGGAAGGGAAAGGTGGGTAAAACAGGCTGAAGGGCATGAGATCAATGTGTGACTTATGGAGAGTTTGTGTGTGGTCCCAGTAGTGATCAGGACAAAGAATCCGTTTCTCATCTTCAGGGGGGAGAAGGATGAGATCTCAGTTTTGGGAAGAACCACAGGTTTATTTATTGTCTGTTTTTTTTCTGCTCACTGTATCATTCATTCATTTAACAGAATTGTTGAGCATCTTTAACCTGTGAGGCACTGTTAGGTGTCTGGAGTGTGTCTATGATCAGTTCTGTAAAACTCTCTGCCTTTAACAACTGACATTGTCACCAGTGAAAGTCAAAAACTGAACAGCACCAGACAAAATGATAAATAATAACAAAGAGAAGTAAAAAGGGGTGAAGAAGCTGGGAAGCTGGGGTGTGATTGGGGGTGAAGGGAAAGTACAGATTACAGCTGTGTGTAGGTTATTCAAAAAAGGGCCGCTGAGATGATGACATTTTACCAAAAATTAAGGTGTGTGTGTGCGCTTGTGTGTGTGCGTGCATGCGTGCATGCGTGTGCATATTCCTGGCATATACATATATCACATTCAAAGCAAAAGAAACAGAGAGTGGAAAGGAGTTACATCTTAGGACAGGTATGAACCTGGTTAGCTCAAGGTGAGACAAGCAGCCATCACATCAGGATAAGAAAGTGATTTGTCAGAGGGGAACAATGGGGATGCAGCTGCAGGACATGGAAAAACTGTGCAGATACTTTCTGCTGTTGAAAAATAAAAAGCTATAAGCATCTATCAGAAATTGCCTGATTTCCTTGTCCTTCACAAAATATATTAAGCTTTTTAGCCTTAAATGAGATTATAATTTATCTCTAAATTTCTCCAATTCTTCTTCCCCTTCTCATGTCCTAAAACTTAATGAGGTCATGTAACATGATGGTTACCATGGTGATGCCAGCTACACTGGCAATATTAAGGATATATTTACGAAGACCTCAGCACTCATTTGGCCTTTATTGCGTTGTCATCTAATCTGACCAATCTAAAAAGGGAGGCACCACTCTTTTATCCTTAGACTGAGGCTTCGGGATGTTAGCTCCTTTGCTTTTGACAGTCATCATATGAAGCCAGGAGGCAAGCAGACAGTCCATGACCGCAGTGTAGCAGTCTCTGCCATGACTTAACCGTAACAGAGGAGCACACAGTGTGAATTGTAGTGTCAGACAGGATATCAACTCAGCTGTTCTGGCTAACAAAGTAAAAACTGGGTCAAGGTACTGACCTCTGTGTGTCTCATTTCCTTCTGCACGCAAAGTTACAATTAATAATACTACCACCCCCAACCACACGGATTCTAAATACATTACTTATTACTTAGCATTTGGATTGGTAGTTTTGGAGTATTCCACAGAATCTGGATTTGTGGTTATTTAAGCACTTCTGAGAGCAAGAAAATGTTGAGCGCTATACAGGTAGAGTATTAAATGGTAATAACATGTATTTGGCCCCAAATACACCTACTCTAATGGCATATAATTCAGAGTCAATGTATATTCATAGCTATGGATACATTATATATTTAATTATACCCATCAATTATATAAACAGAGGGTCAAGATGGGCACAGTAGAAATATTATTTATACTGTATACAATCAAAATTACTGCTCAGATGGTCAGAAAACAGGTCACAGGGGCATGAAAGACTTCATGCTGTACATCAACCACCTGAAGGTTTTACTGTCAGGATCTTGGTCTAGATGGGTTTTGACTATAATGTTACTCTTTCAAAATGTCTTTCCTATTTGTTAAATGTTTTGTTTGAAAATTGCTGCTACAATGACTAAATTTTTAATGATTAATTGCAGCAACAAATATTTGGCCAGAATCTGAGGGTTAATTATAGGGTTTAGGGAGAAGGGGGAAGTATGACCAATATTATTAGTTATACTTTGATAAATCAAGAGGTAGGCTATATTTTAACAAGATTGAAAAATGATGATAATATACTTCATATATCTGAAATCTAGAGACAAGAAAATCTTCAGTGCTGAAATAATGTTTGTGGGAACAAAATGTATTATTAACCTTGATTTAAGCATTCAATAATGTATACATGCAAGCAGAATATTGCATGGTACCCAAAATATATATACAATGTTTATGTCTTTATATATTAGTTAAGATTATAGAATGTTATTTTTATATTTTAGTGTAATTTGACAGTCCAAACTTACACTGAGCAAAAAGAAGTAACTCTGAAAATATAATCTGCTTTAGATCAAATACACATGTAACAACTCAAATGTATTGTTTTCTCAGCTTCAATAAAAACAGAAAATTCCGCAAATAAAGCATGACTTCTGCTTTATTAATACTTTACACATAAGTAATCATCAGTTATTTTATGTTAGTAGCCTATGTTTTACCACAATGTTACCAAGGACTCAGGCTCACTCTTAAGGTTTAACAGAACATGAGAATTCAGCTACTCCATTTACAACTAGCTAAATGTGCAAATGAAAAAAAAGCTAGAAAATGTCATGTGACTTAGCCCGTGTACCACACGGCTTAATTAGCCAGTACAACAACCACATTTTCATGATTTCATCTTTACAAAAAGACCTAGTAATCTTTATCATTATTACGTTGTTCATGTTTTCATGGATCAAAATTGAAAATAGTTAAAATTTGAATTTTTCCTGATTTCAGGATTAATACTTAATTTGGCCTCATGATTGCTCAGAAATATAAAATCTTGTAACCGCATGGCAGAGATCAAGTTATTTAAAAGCCGTAAAGACACATCCAAATATAAAGTACATGATTATTTTATTGTTGAATTGAAGCAAAAGCTTTAATTAGAGGACTGGATCTATCTGTAATCAAACTGGCAATTTTGAAATTCCATTGAAATAGTATTCTTATTTATAAAACTTTAAGTGTTCTCATTTTTAGTGTATAATTGAAACAGGAAATAATTAACATTTATTTGGGGAATACTTCATTTTTATTTTTAAATTATAATTGATTCAATTTCATGATGTTATGAGTAAGAAAATATTTTCTGAAGACATCACCAAATTATTAGATGTGTGTAATAAAAATAATAAAATGTTACACAGTGTACAAAAGAATTGCCAAACATGTTATATTATTTAATAATATTTGTTAAAAATTTGACATAATATAGCATGCTTTGGTTTGGGATAAAATGTAACATAAATCTACCAGTGGTTGTTTTCATTATATAGAATAGTGGCATAAGAATGAATCTCTGTGTGTTCAGGATGCTTATGTCGTATATAGCTTTTGATGACTTGTGCTATTTGAAAGTGGAATGCCTACCTTTACTATCTTACTTTTTCATCATTTTGGGAAGAAATAATAAATTCAAGCAAGATTAGTGATAAACATATGCATGCATGAGACTAAGATATGTTCACATTCTTATATGACACTGATTTCATGTGGGGAATATATAACCACTGCACACACTAAGGTTTTAATGTCTGGCACATCTTAGTACCTTGGTGATACACACAGCAAAGTAAGTAGAGACTAAACAACAGCACACTTCATTGGTGAGTAGTTGTATACTAGCTGCCTGTGCACGGCAGCTGATGTGTGTTGTGTGAATAAAATGGCAAGATTTTTGCTGACTCCATCAAATATCCATAGTCAATAGAGAAAGTTCATTTTAAGTCAAAATGAATCACTTGATACGATCAGTCAGGTCATTTTGCAGAGAAGTAAAAATTGTTGGGGAGGAAGAGAAAGAAAATATGGTTATTTGTAAAACAGGTGAGAGCTGCTGCAGCTGAAAAACTCAACTGACACCATTTGACTAAATTTCAAGAAAATAGTGATTTTTGTCAAATATTTTCAGTTCTTTCAAAGAGTCAGTATAAGTTCCAGTACATTCAAAGTACCAGATATACCAATGTGAAAGCGTTCCAATATAAATCTTGGAACTACTAACTTAATAAAACCTCTAGGAAATCTTTACAATTTTAAAGCCAGAAATGTTCCCTAAGGGTCAAAACTCGTTTTTTTATTTTCATTTTAAATATCTTACAAGATCCAGAATTATTTTCAGACCTAGATAAATACACCTCCATGTTCAATCTGAGTGTATGGTATCATCTGAAAAACGGCATGAAAAATGTCTCTTGTTGACACTACATTATGTAGACATGGTTCATTTAAAAGTTACTTGCATATATGTCCACACATATCTATGCCCATATTTGTGATGTGGGGAGAAAAGGAGGCAAAAAAATGTTCTGTCACCCTGATGAAACATCTAGTCCCAACTGTATACGTCATTTTTGAATTAAGAGTACTTTTGGCTACCAATGTTAAAGGTGAACTAATGCCCATATCCAATAATTCATTTTACTTAAATTGAATGTTATACTCATTTTATTTAGACATTTTTAGGATACTCTAAATGTTTAAGTAACACTCATGTGAGGTGGCTTGTGCTTATTAAACTTGGTCAAGAGGTTGTCACAAATGCTTACAAATCTGTCATTAGTTAAGAGTATTTACTCTCTCATTTTCATGGATGCATATTATTCTTGTATCTGAATTAAGTTTACTCTAAACTATTTTCTATTTTCCATAGCAATGAATAATAATTGAATTATTTTAAACCCATTTATTATAGTTAAATATAGGGACTATGTGTGAATATACCATTACAGAGAAGCAAAAGCCAAGCTCAAATTTTGTAAAGTTCATTCCCAAACATCTATCTTGCACCTACATATACAGAAATTAGGTAATCATATAACGAATTCATATGTTGTTAAATGGAAGTCATGAGATCTTGTGTATGCTAAATTCTGAGCTGTTACTTTATGTATTTTGCTTAATAAATGTCACTGAAGTACACTTATACTCATTATAATCTGAGTAAGGACCAGTCATTGCTTTAGACTAAATCACTGTTTTGTTTTTGCATACATTCAAAGACTTTTGTTCTAAGTTGAAATTGTCAACTACTTCATGGCCATTGCCTTTGCTGTCATAATCATTGACCTGACTTCATCCATCAGAATACAGTGTGGGTACAGAATTAAAATTACTTTTAAAATTATGTTCTTTTATTATTTTAAATGACTTTGCTTACATGTAGACTGGAAGTTTTATTAATTCTAGATCCATAAATTCAATTCTAGACATCTAACAGTAGCACAGGGATTAGTTTTAAGCTCTATGTAAATTCAAACCACAGTAAGATCTCCTGAGTAAATTGGGATCATGGGGACCTTCGGGGAGGGTTGAAAGGGAGGGGAGAGGCAGAGAAGGAAGCAGAGAAAAATGTAGAGCTTAATAAAAATCAATGAAACAAAAAGGTAGATGTTTTAGAATAATGTGTGAAAATAAAATGGAACTTTTATAATTCCAGTTTATGCTATTTCTCATCATTGTTTAATGATACAAATTTATCTTGCATAATTTAGATATTCTATATACCAAATTGTGGAGACATATACACAATACAAATTGTGCACATATACAGAAAATAAACATTACCACTATGATAAGGCTACAATTACTGTGACATACATACATAATTAATGCAAAAGGGTGTATTCGTAAAACTATCTCAGCTGTTTTGCTGCATTTCAGAATGCTTCTGTCTAATTAATACTACTCATGTGTCTGCTTAATTTCAACTGAAATGTCTCACACATACCAGAACTTCTGTGACCATCCGTAGGAAAACTATGAAATATTGAAGTAGTAGGCATGCATATTTTTTTAAACATCATGAAACACGAGAATGTCAAACTGAGAACAGTGACAATGGGCGGAACCTACTGAGACCCTTTCACAGATCAGCATGGAGTGGATTCGATGTGGAGAGGCTTTGTTTTGAAAATGTTCCTAGCTGACTGAACCTAGCTCTTGAGAAAACTTTAAATACAATACAAAAAGTACAAGAACCAGATGTCCTTCTTTACACCATGCTTGAAATACACCCCAAATCTTACAATTTCTTCTCAGCAAGTATACATGGTAATAAAGCAAACTAGCTGAGATTAAAGGTAATGTGACCACAAGTATGTTCTGTGACATAGTTTTAATATATTCAGATGCACGCAAAATTCCGTACATATCCCTTTGTAGACCTAAATCATCCATAAATGTTTCTAAAAATTAAAAATCCTAAAATGAAGACATATCAAAACAGATCTCTCTTCACTGGACCCTGATGGTATTTCAAATACCATATTCTATGTCTTCATTGTTCCCATAAATATTGTGAGGCCCTCTTTCAGACTTGAGTGCAGTCACTTGAGGAATCACATATCTGACTCTGGCTCTTGAATGAAATAATTTATTGCCAACATCCTGCCCCTTTTCCTTCCTTCTGTAGCTTCTGAGTAGCTAATGCCACTTGTTTGTGAGGATGTGACTAGTACCTGTCATTCTCCGGAGATGCATGCTGGATTTGAATCCTGGGGCTAGGAGGTCGCCTCCTATCTAGGGAGGGGGACCATCTACCTCTGCTTGCCCAGTAAACAAGACAGGAAAAAAACAGGACATTTAGTAACTCTTAAAATAAAATAATATACGGAACAACAGGACTGGAATAATGCCATCAAAAGTCAAAATGTTCATTCTTTGATCTATAATTTAATATTAGATAAACTTAGATAAGGTATAATAATATGAAATTGTGAAATCTGGAAACCTTACAAGTGGGTTGACAAAATATGTTGGAAACTTTGGAACATACCCATTAAGTGTTTCATTTTCAGAAATGTGTCTATCTATATATCTACATATCTATACAAATATAAGCGTGAATGTGGTGAAATTTGAAAAGATGAATATTTAAGGACTTCACTTTTGTCTAAGTTGAATGAGTCACGCACGGTAACTGACATCATCCCTTGAAATTACTAGTGACAATATGAACTATGCAAATTTAATTCAAAGGAACAAGTTATGTGTAAGATAAACTATAAATCCTACTTAGTGTAGAAACTGTGACATAAAAAAATCATTCATAAGAGAGCTACTGATAGTGTCTTCAACAAGTTTCTTGTAGAAAACTACGAGGTCAATTACCAACAAATTAAAGTAAAAAATAAAGATAAAAAGAAATGAAACATTAAAAGTTCTGCTAATCTGTATTTATAAGTGTGTCTTAGAGTTCATTGAACACTTCCTTTTATTTCAGTATTTGTAATAGCATTTTCATGAGCAATTACTTGAACAAAAGCTTTTTTTACTATTAAATCATTTCAAGATTCAGATAGTGTATATCCACAATCATTTAAAAATTCTAGTTGAATTGTTAAAGAAAATAAAGCAACTGAACAGGTCAGGCTTAGACATTTCATATACTAAGTCTGATATCAATATTATAGCAGAATGTGTCTCTGGATATTGACTTTCTCATATGCATTAAGGGACTAGCTTGAAAGATTTTATAACTATGGAAAGAAAATGAGGGTAGCAGATGAATTAGAAAAAAAACTCCATTCCTGCTGCCTAACTTACATTTTTTGGTTTATTTGACAATCTATATACAAGAAGCCAATCTATCAATGTGTGACTGGGACATCTTAGGTCCTCAGACACTGGTGACTATAAGCCTCCCAGACAGCTTTCTTTCATTATTCTTGGATAAACTCAGCATTATTCAATTGTTCTTTGTAGACATAAAATAACAGGTTATAACTGAAGAAAAATCGATGTGCCATTTACTCTTCCGTTTGGAAAATGATTATTAGATTTGTAATACTTTGAGCCAATTTTAATGACTTAATCATGTGGTAGTTCATAAACTGGTCAACTCATTCTGATTTATTTGCTAAACCTTTTTCACAATTTACAATTTTTCTCAATTCCAGAAAAAAAACTCCAGGCTGTTTATTTTGGGTGGGGAGAGGGATCTGGTCTCTGCTGGACAAATCCTTTGATATTTTATTTTGCAATGAAATTCCTGGAAACTGGGATTGGGTTGATATAAAATGTTTAGTGAGTTGCACAAACTCTCATTGCTTTGTATGGTGAGGAAATTGTCTATCTGCATTCAGCGTATGTAACTTTCAAAGCAAGTGGAACTTCACGGCATCCCTTGTTGCTTGGAATTTCCAAGTAATGGAAATTTACCCTTTCAGAGGTATAAGGATTACATTTATAGATACCAAGTATGCCAGGCAGAGTGCTGGCATGTATTTATTTATTTACTTTTGCTTCCTTGTTTTAAGGGAAATGTTTGAAATTTAGTACAGTTCTATAAGAAAGAAGTAACAGCATATGTTACCAAAGTATTCATATTTTAAACTCTAAAGCTTAACTCCTTGTTCATGACTCAAATAGAAGCCTCTTAAAAATTTTAATTCCAGTGTTGTTCAGTAACCACAGTGTGGAGTGGCATCACTTTCTCTAGGTAGGAAGAAAGTTGGATTGTCATACCCAACTTACAGTCCCTATAAAAACCTTTAGAATACATATAAAAGAGACAACAAATTAAATCACATATATTTACTGACTGATAAACTCTAACGCTACTGAAGATTTTGAAAGTGAAGATTCCTGGTTTCTAATGCTATAAAATGGTCTTCAGATAATTTAATATAGAATTAATCAGCAGCATTAGATCCTGGACCTTGTGGCCACATGCATTCATGGTCCATGTGCGGTTCTTCTTCAGTTATTTTATATTGATCCAATTTCTGCAACTGTAAAATGAACCTATAACTATTCCTTTACTTGGAGTATGCACTTCAAGGAGTATAAAAACGCATGTCAAGAAGTTCTTGGTCTACAGACCCTGGCATTCAGTGAGGCAGCAAAAAATGACAGTATATATTCTAGCACAATGCTGCCTAGAATAAGAGTTCAAAGGCAGGAGGGGCCCAGGTGTTGTAGTAACTTACTGTGCACTGTGTGTAGGCACGGTCTCAGCAGGACCAGCCTGTGTATTTTTAAATATGTTCTTTGCAACTTAGTAGCTTTGTTTCATAGACCAACTAAAGTCAGCTATTTTAAGAAACATGAACTCTGTACCTAGAGTATTTCTACATATACAAATTCGTATTCAAGCCTCTGGTGATGATTGGAAACATAAAAATAGAGTTAACAGCTTCTTCTGATACCATAATTTTAACTTGACAGTTATGAGTGACCTTGCTTCTGAAGGCGGAATTCCAGTCCCTATGTTTATTTATACATAAAAGTAAAGGGAAAAAAGAAGAAAAATAACATAACCATGACACATGCCGTGAAAAGCTGTGATGGAGAAAGCTGTACATTTAGAACGAGCAATTGTGAATGCAACTTTTAAGAGGCAACTTCAAACGAGACAGCATAACACACATACTTCTTAGATCTCAGAGTCCTTCTGAATATGCTGATAGGTATAATCAAACCTTGTACTTCCCCAGCTACCATTACTGAATACGGAAAGAACAGGATAAATTCAGATCCATATTTTAACCCCCAAATAAATATTATTTTTCGATGTCACATATTTAAAAGTTTTAAATAGACTAGCCCATTTTTGTCTTTTGTAATTTTTCAGGAAAAGAATTAAGATCTATTTCCGCATGCCTCTCCTAGTCTCATATTTTAAGAAACAAATCTCAACTTCTAGTTTCTTTTTTAAAAATATTTATTTATTTATTATGTATACACTATTCTGTCTGTGTGCA